>OX016540.1:171595316-171785048 GCA_943590905.1 Sphaerophoria taeniata
TATTATTATTATTATTATTATTATTATTATTATTATTATTATTATTATTATTATTATTATTATTATTATTATTATTATTATTATTATTATTATTATTATTATTATTATTATTATTATTATTATTATTATTATTATTATTATTATTATTATTATTATTATTATTATTATTATTATTATTATTATTATTATTATTATTATTATTATTATTATTATTATTATTATTATTATTATTATTATTATTATTATTATTATTATTATTATTATTATTATTATTATTATTATTATTATTATTATTATTATTATTATTATTATTATTATTATTATTATTATTATTATTATTATTATTATTATAATTATTTTTATATATTTAACGTGTAAGCTTCATTTCCTCCTGGGTCTTTGGTCAAATTTTTGGGTTTTTGCTTCCGAAGGTAATGGCCCTTTAGCAAATTCGTTTTTGTTAACGCGTTTTTCTTTTAAACTCAATAAATACTTGAAATAAGTAACCTACTAATTAAACTTAAAAATCAATTTTTTTAATATATTTATGTACGTATTATATAAGTGAATAGATTTTTTCATATATGTTGCAGCCGTTGGCCGATTGTCGTAATTTTTTTTTCACTAAAGAGGAATAGGGTAGAAGGCTTAAAACTCAAACAATTTATTTACATTTATTACAATTTTTTTTTCTTGATTTCCTTATATTTTTTTGAGGTGCTATTTTATACCTAGGTCCCTTATAAGCCGACGCCACTACCAAAAGGCTTACGATTACATGTGAACAGAATCTATGCTTTGAAATCAGTTATCATTGTTGAGTCATTAAATTGCAAAGGAAGATGGACTGTTTTTTCAACAGAGTTCATTTTTAAGTCGAGTCAAGTATAGGTAGGTACATATTTTGTTAAGTCTTCTTCAACGTTGAATAGAGATTTTCGGTTTTTTTATTTAATTTATTTATTTATTTTATTTTTATCAATACCAAATTCAACTTAGTTAGTTAGTTAGTCTCTACGGTGTGCGAGCATCACGCAAAAACAACTGAACCGATCGTTATAAAACGTTGTACATATATTCCTCATGGTACGAGAAATGGCATAGGATACTTTTTATCCTGCAAAATGGACGGTTCCCGTGGGATTATCTTAATTTTGCATAGAGCAAAAGATTGACACGATTTTTTGCATGGGAATTCTTAATTTAGGGGTCAGAAATTCACATAGACTACTTCTTATCCCGACAAAATATAGTTCCTCCGGGATAGCTGATTTTTATCGCGGTAAAATGTATGGCTAACTTAGGATAGATTTGTTTAAATTTTGCTTTGGTAAAGGGGGCAGAGAATCATAATGTCTACTTTTTATCCCGTTTATCGCGAATAACACCACGGGCCCAGCTTTATGTCATAAATCAGAATCACCATGTATTAAAGTTATAAATTGCGGCCGAGAGGAGGCTCGTGGGGTCATACATAAATATGAAAGTCTGTACGTAATCGGAGCATCACGCCTAAGCCACCCACCGAAAAACGCGAACAAACCGACAATTCTATATTTCGGCCTCAGAACAGTTATAAGCTTATAAGGCATGAGACGAGGTTTTGCGGGTCGACTAGTTAATTATAAACTTAAGAGCACTGGCGGCGAATGGATATCGGCTCTATTTTATTATACCTAGACAAAATGTTAGCTCGAGTATATTATTTCAAATTATTTTCCAACTTCGACGGTTCAAAAAACGTATATCTTTATTTAAAGTTTATGGTGTTGATCTTGAAACATACGACACAATAATAAGTAAGACGTAAGAGTTAGAGAACAATGGTTTTTTTTTTACCAATGTAGTAATATGAAATAAGAGAAATGTGCCTACTAAGTTATTTTGATTTTAAATATAAGTATGTATTAAGTAAAAATGAAAAGCGGATAATAGCAAATTAAATTTAATGCCATTAAATAAAGTAAGTGCAAAATTCTGCCGCAAAGCGAAGACGGAATGCATGATTCATGACGACCTTCTCTATCCATATAACGAATGCAATACTTCATTAGATAACACAAGTACAATTTTATTTATAGTTCTTGTTGGAATAAAAAAAACAAAGTCATGAAAAATTTTATAAAAAAACGTACATCATTTTTGATTTTCGCTTCTTAAAATTTCGGGAAAACTAAAGAGACCGTTCTTCTAGCTAATAAAGTAGATAGGTACAGGAATAATTTTTTAGATTTTATAAAAAACTTTGGAGCAGTTTTTAGTAGATTCGTATGGTCCCATGAATATTGTATTAAGGATAATTATTAACAAATTCAGCTATTGTTAAAATATTAAGATTGTATGACCTGCTTCGTTAAAATTAATTATTGAAAAATAATTTCAAGCCAATTGGTCGAGCCGTATTTCGATCATGTAAAGAAAAAGAAAAAAAAATAAAAGAACATCAAACAGCAATACAGAATTCACCTTTTCAAATTTTTCATAAAAAAGATACTAATTTCATTAATGTGAGAATCAGTTTGGAGCAATGTTATGACGAGATTTTTTGTGTGAAGTTAGTAAGGAAAGACTCATAAGCTACTTGTTACCGCGATAAAATATCCATTCCCAGATCGTTCGAGAAGAGGACACTCCTTCGTATTGGCTTAAAGGTTGCCTATCATTACGCAATTTTTTTTTTATTTGGTAAATGCGGCAAAAAGCTTTGTAATTCCACAAGCACGAGATGAAAGGAAGAAGCAGAAAAGAGAAAGGGTGTAGAGTGGTGGGCGATACAGGAGTGGAGGGAGCGGATTGAGGAAGAAAGGGGAGTGCGCTCACATATAAGCTGCAATTGAAATTAGGGCTAGGGGTCGCAATACTGCTTATGTCTTATGTGAAATTTAGATGTCCTGATTAAGTTACGGTACATTAGTACTACAATTTTAACTGGCGAAGAACGAAGGTATAATCATTTCATTTCATGAATACCAATAAATCCTACAGGTTTACCATTCCAATTCAAAAGGCAGCTATATGCGCACTGCGTGTTCGCAGGTGTCCAATGCCCAGAATCTTTTCATTCTTTCACATAATATCCTGTTAAACACCATATTGAAATATTAAATTATCTTTAGTAAATATTTACTTTAAGGAAAACTTTTTTTACATTTATTTATTTTTGGGGTGTATCTTTAGCACCAACCTTTTTAACAACACACAGCATTACTTTTGATTGTACCTGCACAGCTCATCGATGATTATTCTTAACCAAGCGGGCAAAGCCGCGGGTACCAGCTAGCAATTTTATAGTTTTCGGATTGACTTCACTTCACCGTGCCTACACAATCTACTTCGGTATGTTTTTTGTGTTTCCTGCTTTCTATCTTTCAAAAAACTTGCTTTGAAACGTTAAGTCAGCCGATATCTATCATAACTTAAATCTGAATTCAGTTGAGAATTGCAATCATAATCAATTTAAAAATTTATTGACGAGTAAACTCAGAGTAAACAGAAGTAAAGTGATCTTGCACTGTCCCCTTGAAGATAAAATAAAACCATATTTTAAAAACAGAAATATTATTGGATATTTCAGCATCAAATATGACAGGGCATACACATTCTCTATACAAGGGCTAGATAACATAATTAATTAAAAAATTATATTAATACGAGACAAACCCTTGAAATTAATTCGAAAGGGAAAAAAATTCTGTCTAACATTCTTTTGAACAAGTTTTTCTCTCACAAAGTTTGCTCCGCCTTAAAGTAAAGTTGAATAATGAAAGAAAAGAAAAGACAGAATTAGATTTAAAAAAAAAATCTGAATGGCTGACTAACTAACCCATTCTTTATCATAGCCACTGAAAAGAGAAACCACTCCTTTAAAATGTTAGTAAAAGCAAACAAACGTCAACCATACACACAAAGATTTGTGTATGTATTTACAAATAAGCAAGTGATTAAATTTCAGCCTGATTTCATTGGCCTAGGAAGTGTGTTTTTATAAGCAAAATCAACCAATGGAAACGTATAATAAAGGTTACAACCCTATTCATCTGCAGGTATGTGCATACATTTCTTATAGTATACTTTGTGAGAAGAGGTTTTGGTTTGTTTAGTCCTTCTCTGTTGTTTGTCTCAAGTGTGTCGAAAATAACAATACTTCAAATCGTTTTGAAAGTTGATGTGTTACTCAATTCCCTGCAAAAATATACTGTTTAACTTTTAGAAATGATCGAGCTAAAATCCAGCCTGAAAATTGTACAATGTGCTAGTGTTGTCTTAGAAAATATGGAAGTTGCTATTTAAGATTTTATCTGATAAGAAAACTGTGTTAGTAAAAGTTTGCGAACGGAAATCGGTAATAAGAAATAGAAACGCATTTATTCCATTTTCCATGTTTCAGTAAAAGTTTGCGAACGGAAATCGGTACTAAAAAATTGAAACGCATTTATTCCATGTATCAATGGAACCAATGAACTCGCATTTGGCCTCATATGGTTTAAGAATTTCACCATCGCTATCAACAACTTACCAGAAAAATAATCTCTCCTCATTGAATATGGATGCAAACTTCGTACCTACAAGTCTTCAACATCCTCAGCAATGTCTTCATCAGCAGGATACATCCAGTATGGTTGTATCACCTACCGATATGGTTCCTTCCTTGCCATCGTATACAAATTTAGGATATAGCCACATCAGTCATTTGAATACACAGCTCGGTTCATATCCGTCACATGACTTTGTCCTTCGCCGAGACAATGAATACATTAACATCGCTGCATCCGGGAACTTTCAGAGTTCTTCTAAATCTGCCGATTCAATTTTATTTTCTTCCATTTCATCATTACACTCACACCATGGATTGCATGATAAAACATCAGCAACATTAAGTAATAGTCATTACAAATCGTCCTCACACCATCAACATCATCAGTTACGAATAGGTTTTTCACCAAACGCCGATTATTCACATTCTTATCATACTCAATGCCGATCGAATTTTCCGGCGGTACACCATCATCAACATCATCCCATGCAAATGAATCCAGTTGGAGCTGGGGTATTCTTTAGATATATGAGACAGCAACAAAGTTGTGAGTCGGTAGTTAAACCAGAACTACAATGTTTTTGGATAGACTCTGGGCAAATGCAGTCTGAAAACAGCGGACAGACATGTAGCAAAGTATTTAGAACCATGCACGACATTGTTACTCACCTAACAATTGAACATGTTGGTGGCCCTGAGTGTACAACGCATGCCTGTCTTTGGTCCGGATGTAGCCGCAATGGAAGACCATTTAAGGCGAAATATAAACTAGTAAATCATATTCGAGTGCATACTGGTGAAAAACCATTTTCATGTCCCTTCACCGGATGTGGAAAGGTGTTTGCTCGCAGTGAAAATCTCAAAATACATAAACGTACACATACTGGTGAGTGAAAAATACCAAACGAGCGTGTTATAAGCATGTCTTTGGTTGCATTTTTATCCATAAATATTTTTTTTTGTATAACGATACATTTTAAGCGAATTATTTGTGTATTATGACTGAACCACAAACACGCCTTAGCTTTGGCTTCGTCTTATGTTAACAAGTTCGGCTATGGAAATTTAATGCATGCTATCACAATGAAACTTCGACTTGACGTTTCATACGTAATGTTACGTAATGTGACTCCAAACGGAAGCTCTAGTTCAAATATGCTCTATCTGACACTGACAGCTCAACAGTTGTAAAAAAAAGTCAGCAAAACAAAATTCATTTGTTTTGGGGGAGAAATATCAATTAAAGAAAACTCGAAGCGGGTGCATCGAAACGTAGGCCAAGACGAAGCTAAAGTGTGTTTGTGTCATTCATCTCGAACCCCTTTCAATATTTGCACAAGAGAATATATGTAGGTATGCATTAGGTCTTATGATTTTAAATTCTAACGTTTACAGCAGAAAGGTTAGGTCATAAATCACATGAATAATATCCTTTATAATTTTACTTCATTCGTTTATTCTTATTCTTTAAAACATCTCTGCTCATAAATATATATTCTTATAGCTGGAAATATTTTGAGTACTTTAACTATGTCTTACAACGTTGAGGATTGTCTGCGACTGCCTACACTAGGTTTCTTTTTACTAATACTTAAAACTTTTTATTTATGTATCTAATAACACAAATTATACCTGCATAGACAGGTAAGTGGCCATGTTACATATGAATAAGTTGTCTCATCAGCTAGGCTTCAATCCCAGCGATCGTCCGTCGCCTGAATAATTTTTTCGAAAATCGTAAATGCTCTCAAAGTACCTGTGCAAGGATATAGCACTATATCCCAGGGGTTATGGGTGTATATAGAACAATAAGAATTAATGAATTATGAAGGCAAATGTTTTGAACACTGTTTTTGATTTCGTTTCGTATCTTTATTTGTACGCTGTTTTCACTGATTGACGTTAATCACGATATTTGGCGAAGTAGATTAAGAATAAATCTCGATTTTTCTGGACTTTAGGGTACTTTTTAGATGATCAAAACGTAGAGTAATAGTATCTTCATAAAGTATAATACTACGTTTTCGTCGAGGACAGTTTGAAAGTTCTTGTTCAGGGCTTTTTTCTTAAATCTTGAATATGATCCCATTCCCTGTATCCTGGTATGTACACTAATATTATAAAGAGGAAAAATCTGAGTACATATTTCTTTTTCGTTGGAATTGAATTCGCATCTTAAATAATGGACTGATTTAAAAAATTCCTTGAACGTTGTGAAGCTACACTAAACCAGGAGAACAAATTCTGTATTTTATTGAAAAAAAAAACTTAAACTCAAAGGCCCTGGCATTGTGAGCGGCTGAGCGGAACGGAGCCTAGTGTCGCAAAAAAAATTGTAGCATATTGAACTATATGTAGGTGGCCACGAACGCCCTGAGCCGGCGTGCGATTTTTTTTTTTTTAAGTGGTGCACAGTGTAATAGCGAGATTTAATTAATAGCTCTCACAAATAACTTTTTTCCTTCGGGTAATTTGCTTTTTATTTATTGAAATTATTCACAGAATAGAATACAACAGAGTTTTTTTATTTATTTATTTACTTATTATTTCTACGATATACATACATCAACAGAATTGAATTCAAAGGAAAACAATAGAAAAAAAAAATAAAAATAGAATAATTTAAAAAATCATTTTAACTATACAATATTAGTATTAAATTTATGTAAAACATATGCTAATAATAAGCGTTTAAAGATATTTCTCTCCATGCTAATGCCTAAACAGTAATACATTTCATTAAATAATTTACAACAATGACTTATTGGTTCTCGCAATCCATAATTAGTTCTATGTGAAACTTCAAATAATAATGGCCTTAATCTTAAAGCACGTGAAGGAGCATAAACTTTAAATTTTAAAAGCAAGCTTGAACAATCAATATAAGAACACAGAACATCCCGAACGAATATTACACTACACATATATCTCTGCGTAATTCAAGAGGTTGCATTCCTAGAAAAAGACATTTAGTACGATACAAAAAACTTGCATTGTGAACCCCTTTGGTATAATGCCTTAAAGCAAAACGTAAACAATTTTTCTGAACTCTTTCAATCTTAGAGATTTCGCTTTGAGTTGTTGAATTCCACACAACGCAAGCATATTCCAAAGAGGGTCTTACTATGCCATAATAAAGGGATCTAAGGGTGTATCGATCATTAAATTCAAAAGAATTCCTTTTCAAAAATCCTAACAATGAGTTAGCCTTTGAAATTATTGAATTAATATGAAAAGGAACTTTTAGTTTTTCGTCAAATAATACACCAAGATTACTAATTTCATGGACAAATTTAATTGAACATTATCAAAAGTATACAGAGTAACAATTGGAAACAAACAACGGTTATAAGACATACTACTGCATTTGTCAAGGTTGAGTTTTAAATCATTTGTAATGCACCAGTTAAAGACGTATTAAGATCATCTTGCATACGCACACTATCAGCAGAATTTGAAATTTCTGCAAAAAATTTGATACCATCTGCAAATAAAAGACGTTTACGAAATTTTAACATATCAGAGATATCGTTTACATGGAGCAAGAAAATGGGTGGTCCTAAATGGCTTCCCTCAGGAACTCCTGAAGTAACAAGAACTTCCTTAGAAACAATATCGTCTACAAACACCATTTGCTTACGTCCAAACAGATAAGATCTTAGCCAGTCCAACAAAGATTTTGAAATTGCATAAAATCGAAGTACTTTAAGATGAATGTTAAAATTCACTCTGCTGAATGCTTTTGTAAAAACAGTATATCATACAACGTGAACTTGTCCATTTTTCTCCAAGGCATTTATTGAAAAAATTGTACACTCTACTAAGTTCGAAACCGTAGATCTACCTTTGCAAAAGCCGTGTTGAAAATCACTTACATGGCCTTTCAGCATACCAACAAAAATATCCTTGACAAGACAATCCAACATCTTTGGTATGATGGACAATTTTGAAATTGGTCTATAATTTTGTATGTTGTCTTTTTTCCCAGATTCAAACATGGGACTTAATAACCGAAATTTTCCACTCATCAAGGAAAGTACCTGTGGATCATGATTGATTAAATAATTCAGTTAACGGTAAAGATAACGATTCAGCACAGTGCTTTGAGACAATCGGTGAAAAATCCAATATATCCGGTTTACTTATTGGTTCTATTTCAGTAAGAAGCTTAAGTACATCGTTAGAGTTGATTCTTAAATCATACGAATTAAATACAGAGGGAAGAGATTCAAAATAATCTTCATCAAATGTTACTGAATTTGTAGAATTATAAATAGTTTGAAAGTGATCAGCAAACATATTTGCTATTTCTTGGGGGTAAGAATATGATATACCTATTTCCAAGATGCATTGTCGGTGGAAAACCAACACTCCTACGCTTTGCATTGACATAACACCAAAATTGATTTGGATTCGATTTCAGTTTTAATTCAATCGATTGTACATACTTGCAATGTAAGAACTTTGAAAGGAATATAAACTCTTTCCTCAAACGACAAAAAGTGAATAGTCAACCAATGAGTTTGATTGTTTGAATCGCTTATGGGCAGAGTTCTTTGCATTCTTCAATTTCTTAAGTTGGCTGTTGTACCATTTCGGATTAGAGTTAGATCTTTTCCTAATTAAGGGAACAAATTTATTTAAAGCTTCACTAACAAAATATTTTAATTTATTATTTTTAAAATGTGATATCCAGTTTACACTAGATATATAGTTTTTTATTAAGTTCAAATTATGAGCATTAAATTTACGATGATATGAACTGTTAAATTGAGTGAAATTATCATAAACATAATTAGATATAGAAATATGTATTGCTGTATGATGAACAGAATTATTCAACAATGGAAGTGTTTCAGAAATATTTATATATAAATCATTAGAAACAAATACTAAATCTTAAAGCCTGTTAATAGAATTAAAAACGTAGGTGGCCATGGTTCAGAGGATAGAGTAGTGGATTGCTAAGCCAAACGCTTAGGGTTCAAACCCCGTTTACTTGATTTAGATTTAAAGAAAAGAGATAATCACAAATCATAATTTCAATTTCAGTTCTTAATAACGCTGGTAATAATTTATTTTCATCTACTTTGAAATCATCGAGTACACAAATATGAGCATTTTTAACATATAACTACAAATTTTGAGACAAATCAACACGTGAAAAACAGCTCTTTTTATGTTTTTTTAAATTATTTGGTGTAGTGTCCATAGCTTAGTTGTTAGGTGCGTTGGCTGCTAACCAGAACGTCGGGTCGTGTGTTCGAGTCTTACTCGTGCCCATAGTTTTTATTTCTTCTTTCACGGGAACTGCCTCTTACGAAGAACTGACAAAACTTTCAAGAGTATCAATCTGTGATGAAAGAGTGCTTCTCAACTTTGCCGTTCGGAATCGGAGTTAAATTGTAGGTCTCCTCAATTATTCACACGCACCCAGAGAATTGTTGATGAGAGTATGCCATTTAGGCCTTGGCTCTTCAAGAGCTGCCGCGCCACTCTATTTATTTATATATATTTTTTTTTATTATTTGGTACGTCCAAAAGTTTCAAGGTTCTATGTTCCATTATCACTTTTGTTTCTTCTCGGAAAGCATCTAAGACTTGCTTGGAATCGATCTGAGGTCTTGTACTTGTATCTACACGTCATATTTTTTTCGTAAGCAGTTCCTGTTTTTTTTTCTGGCTTTGAATTTTTTCTTGCTAACTTGATTTCTAACCAGTCACACCTTGAAATTTGGTCTATACGCAATTTTAAAGATACATTCCATATACCGCATCCATGAGTGAAGTTGGCTTAATCCAAAGGACTTCGCTTCCTGACTTCTTCACTTTTTCACGGTCTTCCTGCTTTAGACGAAGAAGGAATTTGGTAAAAAATATGTTGTGGTAAGGTTTGATTTTCATATAGCCACAGAGAATTTGAATTTTCGAAGCGCGAACCAATGGACAGTTTATCTATTGAGAAAAAAAAACAAGAAAAAGCAATAAAATATACGCAAACAAATTAAACATAACATTAACCCTTGCACTGTATATTGACCTTCTTATAAAAAAAATTACACACAATTTGAAGATTGAGATGATTTTTTGTTGTTGTACTAAGCTGCAAAAAAATGTACTAGGAGGTTAGCCCTGTGAGAGAAACCGGTTTTTGTTTAATTTTGTGCATGTCAATTTTTTAAAATTAAATCCCGCTAAATCAGCGACTTGTCACACTCTGCCGCCGCGCCGCTCTACAATTAAATCTGTTTTTAATTTTTCTGAACGGCGAAGTTTTAAGTATTGAAGTAAATTTGAATTAGTGCACGAGTTCTCGATCTCACTATAGCTAAATATGAGCTCGACATCCATCTTCCAATTAAGTGGCAACGACGAACAGCACTTGAAGAAGGCATTTTTGCTACTAACAAATAGTCACCGCTCAGAGTCGTTCAGCACCGCTTGACTCTGCTCCGTTCAGACGCACACCACTCAGTACGTGACCAGGGCCTAATACTGAAACTATAACTAACAAAACTCACATGTATGAGAAAATGTATCTATTTGTGCAATAGACCTATACACTATACGCCAGTATTTAGGTATATCATTATTGCAAAAGCAACTCTGTCTTTCTGTTTATAACCTATCACGGCTTACCTGCAGAATATTACAGATATTTAGAAACTTATTTTTTTAAACTTTTGGTTTTGATCGTTAAAATTTTAACCCGAAGTATGTTAAAAAGAAGATGAAAGTTCTGGTTTCATAGCTAGAACTACCTATCCTTACTAAAACTCTAATAAAAAAAAACTAATCATTAAGATTCACACGTGTCAGAAAATAACCTATTAAATAAATAAAGCATTCATAGATTGCTAAAATTTTAACCCGAAGTAGGTTAAAAAAGGGGATGAAAGTTCTTATGTGATAACATTTCTTTAATAACATTTTTTTTGGTTATCCGGAATTGGTACACAGAACTGTCCAATTCTGGATACCAAACGAACATGCAAACACATTTTTTTTGCTTCTAAGGGTTGAATTTGTGAAACCTCATAATATGCAGAACTGCAGATGACATGCACATGACACTGTTTTTATTTCCATTATTATTTGTAAACATGGTGGCGAGTACGTATTGGCAAGTATGTGCATGTATACGTGATTCTGTTTTAGATTTCGACTTCAAATTCGGAATCGTTTTTCTGTTCTATTCAGAACAGAAACTGTCATCTTGTGCCAAGTGAACGAATTCAAAATCGTTCGAAACATTTCCGAACGACCAAAAAAAAACGCTATAAGAGTTAAGACCCAAGGTTACGTTAGGTTAAAGGCCCCGACCCATAGAATCCGTTTCATCCGTTGCGTCGACGTATTGCACTGACAGCTGGATTAAACACACACGTTGTTATGGGATGCTGCCCATAAGCAACGCATGCGGTGAACGCAACGGACAAAGTAGCCCAACTTTTAACTTTTCCCCTCCGGCAGATGCGATGAAAGTGACAGATTGAAAACAAAATATTTTTTTCAGGAGAAGAATGTAGCAAGCTGTTATTTAAATAAATTTTGTCCGCGATTGCGCTTAGTGTTGTTCTTTTAATTTTTACATTTTTTTGGCAGATTGTACTGGAGGTATCTGCCGAAGGGTCAACTTTAGGACAACAATGCAAACCATATTGGGAGTATGACGATGTCATAGCTGTTTAATGAAATACAAAGAGTGCTTTTTAACAATTTTATTCAATAAACTGGCCCATCGTCCAAATTATCATCTTCCTCATTGTAGGCTTCCCCATTGTCGAAATAGCTGTTGCCGTAGTCATTCTCATCGTCCATCTCATCATCGGCTCTTGTGTCCTGTAAGAAAAATATAGGGAATCAATTGCCATCGACTCTCTCATTCTGAGTGATTGGTTAGACCTCTTCTTCCTCTTCCTTGGCCTCAGAGTACGAGTTCATCTTTTCATTTGCTTTCGGATCGACTTCAGTCTTCTCTTTTTCTTCGTGGACCTTCAGTCTATCATCAATGTTCACAGCGGTGGAAAAGTTGGCGGAGGCGCAAGTTGAACTTGAGGCATGTCTTTGCAAATGCAACTCATAGCTGCGAGTTGTTCTTGGGTTAGAGACGAGGTCTTGCCACCACGTCCTCTGTCAGCCATTGTAGGATTATTTTGTTATGGGATTTTAGGATGACAAATATTTGGGAGGAATATGCTGCAAATTATTTGAGCATTTCATTAGATCTATAATGTATTAGTATTGATCTAATAATTGTGGTCAGGCTATATTAACAAGAAATTTTTTTGCTTTTTTTATTAAGTTGCAAATCAAACACAAGTTTAAAAGTACTTTTACTTCACAAAATTATAAAAATGTGTCCACTCAACTTAATAATTCACAAATATGCAACTTGTTTTGACAACAACTGTCAAAAACGTCAACGCATTCATTGGGTCACCTCAAATTCATCGCATCCGGCAACGTACACGGATGCGTTGCCGGAACGGATGAAACGGATTCTATGGGTCGGGGCCTTAATTTGTTTTAATAATGCGGGATAAGTGTTAGTTCAGTCATATTCTCCTCCAAAAATAAAGAAATAGTTGATGAAACTGTTACCGTTATTAAAGCTAAACATCTGTTATCCATTGTAACAATATAGGGTTTTCCAATAAGAAGTGTTATTTTGAATAGCCCGCTATTTCGGTAGCTGTCATTTTTTGACATTTGACAAGTAGAAACTACGCCATTAATAAAAATGGAACAATACACGCTTCAACAACGCGTTAAAATTATTAAAATTCACTATAAAAATGGTCAACATTTGGCAGAGACGGTTCGTAAATCATTTTTGGGTCGTCGTGAAGCACCTTGTCGGACCGCAATACAGAAATTGGTGGACAAATTCGAGCTGTTGGGACAAGTTAGTGATGTGAAGAATAAAACCCGTGCACGTCGCTCAAGAACAACTGAGAATATCGATTCAAGACCTCAAAGATGGAATTCGTGAGGCTATCGAGGACATAGGGCAGCCACTGCGATTTGGTTATGGAAAATTTCATGAAAAGGATATGGTCCTGTAAGCGTGGTCGTGGTGGCCATTTGGCTGATGTTGTATTCCATTATTAACGGCATACCTTCCTCTTTATAATGAAATAAACATCCGATCATTTATCTCAAAAAAGGCCATTTTTCTTTGAATATCAAAATAACACCTCTTATTGGAAAACCCTATAGATTCAACAAAAAAAACGAGTGAGAACGATCTTAAAATATAATTAAACCAATGAATGGCGTAATAATTTCTTACATGGTATTTTATTTTTTAAAAAATAACTTTATTTTTTCCCTTTTTCTTTTTTAAAATATTAAGAATAGACTTAATTGTAGGTATGTAGATTGTTGGTCTTTCTTACTCTAGGGCTCGGAATCGGACTGATTCTGTTGCTTGTTCTGTTTTTCCTCCTTGGTTAGGTTCGTAATGGTTATCTATGTGGCGTCGGTTATAAATCATCTGATTTACGATCGGTTTCGGCACAGTGACATTCAAGATAATGAAATCGCTGATGAACTGGCCAGGACGGTATCAAACCTTTAAATATGCCTAGCTGAGGAAGTTAGGATTCACCTTTTAGTCCTGAAAACGGATATTTATTTATTTTGTTTATTGTTTATTTCAAAATCGCTTACAAAGTAAGACATAGTCTTATAAAGTTTTGCAACCTTTAAATTAATTAAGATTTTAAATTTATTTACCTTAACTAAAAAAAAGAGAAAATAAACGTTACATTACGTATATTCACAAATAATACGAAAGAAAAAGATAAACGAAATTGCCATTTGCACAGGCCACTGGCCAGTTGGGCAACATGCCATGGAACTTGGTATTCCCCACATCGAATTTTGTCGAAGCTGTAGATATGCGGCGCAAAGGGAAACACTTAAGCACTTTTTGTGTGAGTGCCCTGCCCTTCTAAATACCAGAACAAATCCTTGGGTGCTCCCTTCCTACGCGAGCTTAGCGAACTCTCAAATATTAAGAACTTGATTCTCTATCTTAACAAAACCACTTGCATTTAAACACTCCAAACCTCTATCATGCACAATTTATTCATTTTAGGTAACGAGAGTCGAGTATGTTGGTCGTTAAATATGTTTGTAATTCGAGTATCCTTGATAAGGTCCCTCGGCATCTTCGGCTTGGGATCGTCTCGTGTTCACCCATGTATTAACTCTCCCCTTGGTCGGAAGAAGATTGTGAAAATCTTACGTTTAGCAGCTCTTGCACCCTTGACCTTGAAGTGTCCATGAATTCTTTCATCTTTATAGCGAGCTGCTCGATCCTGCTTGGGCAAGTGACCCTTTCGATCTTGCTAGAGCGATATACTTGAATTATTTTGATTATTTTGCAAGCAGACTAAATCAATATTACAAGGAACAAATTAATACATATTTCCCAGAATACGGGATGTTCTTTGAGATCTGATATAAATTGTTCTATATGATCAAGGTTTGTAAAGGTTGCATGTCCAGTAATTTAAGACGATCCTCATAACGAGGGAGGTCAAAAGGATCAACCCAACCTAAAACACGTAATGCAAATTAAATGAAATAGCGTTGAACAGCTTCAATACGCTTAATGTCATATACAAAGATTTTGTAACGTATGGATCATAAAATTCCTTAGACCATCGCTTTATAAATTCCAAAGTGGAACTAGCCTTGTTGATGATTGAATCGATATGCGAAGTAAAGTTGAGTTGAGTATCACAGAGCAGTCCTAGCTCCTAGATCATTAAAAGAAAAATCTACAGTGATTGGTTGGGTGTAAAGAAAGTAAGATCTTTGGGACAACAGATTTGCTTTACAGCAGACGAAGAATTTGTTAAGATCGTTCTGAAGTAACTGTGCGTCCTTAAGGGCAGAATTTTCATGTCATCAGCGTAAATTAAGAGTTTGAAATCTGAGAATATTTGAGAATGACGTCAACATTTAGATATTGCTAAGGTAAAGAGAATTGAACCGAGGTGGCTACCTTGAGGAACACCAGAAGAAGCATTAATTGGATTTGAAACATGATTTCTGAAGCAGAACCTGTATTGTCGATTGGAGTGGATTTTATCCAGGAGTTGAAAATATCTGAAAACTTTAGCTTGTCAAGTTCAAAAAGAATAAGGTTATGTGATATCTTATAAGAAGCTTTACTGAAGCCTGTTAGTCAACTTCATAACCTTCTTGCAAAGCACAGATAGAAAAAGAAGTAAAGTCAACTAGGTTAGTAGTTGTATATCTTCCCTTGAGAAATCCATGCTGACTAGGAGAAAAAAATTGTCTGGAATGGAAGAAAATGAATACATAAATTATGCTTTCAAATGATTTAGGAATGCAAGAAAGGTTTTCAATTTATCAATGTCGTTTTTTGGGTCTTTTTTATGGATTGCAATAATAAAAGATTCCTTCTATAACGTAGGGAAGATACCAGTAGAAATTGATAGTTGGAAGAGAACAGTAAGAGAAGCGCAAAACTATCAACACACTTTTTCAAAACTATAGGTGGGATATCATCAGGGCCAGCTAAGTAATCGTCTTTGAGAGTTTTTATCATGTTTGTTACCGAACTAACGTCAATGTCAATTGAAGTTGAAGAAGTTTCAGTACAGCCATTTATTCATTCATTGGAGGAAACTATGTTCTATATCGAAATTATCACTGGAGAAAGAACTATAAGAAAAGTTGGCAAAAAGGTTAGAAACAGTAAAAGAGTCGGCAGAAGTTATATCGTCAAACATTAAAATTGAGGGGTAACCATCACATTTTCTTTTACTATTTATGAATTGATAATTTTGGGTTAAGTATAAAGACAGATTGCATCATAATTAGAGAAGTCGGAATTTGATCTGGTTTTAAGAAATGTTTGCCAAAGCTTCTTAGTTCTTCAGTGTACCACGGGGGAAACTGAGAAGTTAAGTTACGTATGGGAATAATCGGAACTGACTGTGCACTGTGCGATTAGATCCAAAATCACTTTATAAAATTAAGTCAAGGTCAAGTCAACGTGGACGTTTTGGTCAGATAAGAAATCGAAGTTAGTTCTATTAATTAAGTCATTGAGTTTAGGAAAATTTGCTTTACGGAAGTTGATTTTTTCTTCATTCAGAACTTCGGGATTAATATTAATACTAACGTAAGCAAACATAATACAAATTGGGAGGTGATACGCATCAAGTTTCGTTAAAAGAACTTGGCTATCAGATACACTTGTGTTATCAGGGTCAGAACTGAACACCAGATCTAGCTGTCTACCTAAGTTGTTTTTGATACTGCTCATCTGGAAAAGTCCGGAGGCTACAAAGCGATCGGTGATTAAAATTGCCTTTTCGAAAGTAGCGTGATTGGGGACAGAAGAAATTTTATCAGCATAGACACTCCACGACAGACGAGGAAGGTTGAAGTCGGCTAGAACAATAATATCATCCCCTGGATACGCAACATAAAACAAACATGCATCGTTTTGTTCGACTTATTTTTATACATACAGGGTGGCGCACCAATTGTGCTACAATAAGAAATTCAAATAACTTTTTTTTTAATCGATGTATTTCATTTTTTTTTATTGGTTAGAAAATTAAATTTTATTTTAAATAGTTAGTTGTTTTTAAAGATTATAGACCGCAAATGACCTCCACGCTCTCCCACGCATATGCCGCACCTGGTCAAAAAATTATTCATTGCGGCTTGAAGAGTTGAAGTTGGGATCGCCTCAATTATTGTCGTTATGGACTGCTTTAATTCAGTTAAATTCCTGGGCTTCGTTTTAAACACCTCTTGCTTGACATAACCCCATAAAAAGAAGTCTGGTGCAGTCAGGTCAGGTGACCTTGGGGGCCAGCGAAGAGTGGAGTTCCTAGAAATTAATTTGTTTGCGAATTTTTTGTTTAGCTCCGCCATAACTGGTCTGGCTATATATGCAGTTGCTCCATCTTGCTGAAACCAAACGCTGTTGAATGGTATACGTCTTCGGCGCAGTTCTGGGTAAAAAAACTCCTTCAACATCTTTAAATAACGGTCCCCATTGACAGTAACGGTTACACCGTTTTCTTCAAAGAAGTACGGCCCGACAATACACCTTGATGAAACTGTGCACCACACAGTGACTCGTTCTGGGTGCAGTTCCGTCTCATGGAGCATTTCTGGATTAGACTCATTCCATATACCTACGGCAATTTTGCTTGTTTACATTGCCGTTAAGATCAAAATGGGCCTCATCAGACATGAACAAACCATTGATCAATGTGTTGTCTTCTTCAGCCATTGATATCATTTTTTGGCGAAATTCCAGGTGAACAGGCAAATCCTGAGGGTTTAACTTGCTAGTAATTTGGACGTTGTACGGAAACAAGTTTCAATCGTCATGAAGTGTCCGTTGTAATGACCGTCTACTAATTCCAATTTGCCCCGATAAGTTTCGGGTCGAAACGCTTGGATTGGCCTGTATTGCAGATGCTACTGCTGCGATTGTATCCTGAACCCGAACATTGGCATCTCGATGGTACGGCCTTCGTGCGATGCTTCCAGATTCGGCAAACATGTTTACAAACCTCATAATGGTCCATCTACTCGGGGGATTACCGCCAAACTCCCGCCTAAATTCCCTTTGGACGGAAATGACCTACTGCAAAGCATGGTACCGTTGCACTATCCAAATTCTTTTCTCCGTATCCCAAGCATCCATTTTTATAAATCTAAATAGTAACCTACAAAATAAAAAAAATAAGCCGATTACTCACACAGAAAAAAAGTTATTACGTTTTATTTTTGTAGCACGATTCGTGCGCCACCCTGTATTAGTTCGAGGTTTGAAGTGTAAGGTATAGATATGGCTGAAGAATCAAACTTAGAATCATTAGCCAAAAGAACGCCACGACCTATAGATGCTGATTCGTTGCAAGGGTTCTTTGCGGTAAACAATAAAATTAGAAGTGAAAACTTCACTGTTAACCATGTCGGGAGAAAGATTAGGGGTTAAGAGCCACTATTGAAAATCAAGGTGGCAACACAAGATTTTAAACACCAAGGCAGACACACAAACACACGTCTGAAGTGTGGGGAATTTTTCCATTGTAATAGACGAAGATGAATTTCAAAAAGTTGTAATAATGTTTGGATTCAATTGAAAAGAAAAATCAAAAAATTAAACTTTCCTTAAAATTGAAAAAAAAGAAAATGTTTTCTAAGTTTGATTGATCGAAACAGAAAAACGATTAATTGTATTGATGAGAAATTTTATGAGATTTAATAACTAAGCGTCAGATTAGATGTATCATTAAAAACCACAAACTAACCGCAGTTTTTATGAAAAAGTTGAAAAATGCATTTTTTGAACTTTTTTTATAAATTTATAGAAAAGATTGAAAAGAACAATGTTTTTTTTATGCTTTTGTGTAGAAAATTTAATAATTTCTTCAAATCGGTCTTTACTTTTTTTGTTAAATTTTTAGCAGAGATATACAGGGTGATTCACGAGCGTTGTGCCAAAAAGCTAGAGCGTGTAGGTTGAGTTGAGACAAGAAAAAAATCGTATGGGAGGGGGGGGTCTATTCCCCCCCGTTTAGCCGGGAGGGGCAATTTTCTGAAAAATTGACTTATTTTGTTTAAAAAAATATTAAAAATCAACGGCTTCGTTTACAACACCGTGTTATACCTTTTTGAAAAGCCAAAAACTTTTTCTTTTACTTTGTTTTTAAATTAAATTGTTTTAACGAATAGTTTAAAAATAATAAATTTTCAAACTCAAAATTTTCAAAAAAAAAGCAAAAAAAACATTTTTGAACTATTTTTTTTCAAAATTTTATGTAATTAAGTACTAATTTTGTTTTTAAAATTCAATGTGTTTGTTAATTTTTAGTCGAAAACAGAAAACCGGATGCAATAATGTCTTTTCGTTTTTGAGAAATTAAGAAAAAACCGAAACCACTTTTTTCTAAAAATATCTTTGTTTTTATTTTTACCTATCTGGACTTTTAGTTTAATTTATTAGTTTAATTTATAAATTTAATTTTTTGTAATTGGAGTCTTATGAGGACTCAATAAAGTAGAAAAGTATTACATTATCCCTGGATTAACCACTTTGTTCATTGATAACGTTTGAAAACTGACCTGTAATTTGTTCTTGCTATACCTGGGGCCGCGGCCACTCACTGGCGAAGAGTTCTACCTGCTAGGGGCTTAAGATAATTAAACCGCATTTTTTCTTGAATGAAAAAACAATTAACAACCTAAAGGTAAATAAAAGAAATCGCATATTTACTAAACAACCATTTACAATTAAAATATTAACTCATCAACACATAACAATAACAAACTCATACGCTCGAGAAGAGTTAGCGGACAGGAACTTCTGCTACGGTTTAACTTATTGTCGAGATCGGGAAGCTGAAAGACTCTACGCTGAAAGATATCCCAATAGATGGCGCCCAAGTCGTAGCATGTCGAGCACTGAGAGCTAGAAGTGAAAGGTCAATGGCAGACGTTATCAATGAAAAAAAAAGATTAATCCAGGGAAAATCCAATACTTTTCTACTTTATTGAGTCCTCATAAAACTCCAATCACAAAAAATTAAATTTATAAATTAAACTAATAAATTAAACTAAAAGTCCAGATAGGTAAAAATAAAAACAAAGATTTTTTTAGAAAAAAGTGGTTTTGATTTTTTCTTAATTTCTCAAAAACGAAAAGACATTATTGCATTCGGTTTTCTGTTTTCGACTAAAAATTAACAAACACATTGAAATTTAAAAACAAAATTAGTACTTAATTACATAAAATTTTGAAAAAAATTAGTTCAAAAATGTTTTTTTTTGCTTTTTTTTTGAAAATTTTGAGTTTGAAAATTTATTATTTTTAAACTATTCGTTAAAACAATTTAATTTAAAAACAAAGTGAAAGAAAAAGTTTTTGGCTTTTCAAAAAGGTAAAGCACGGTGTTGTAAACGAAGCCGTTGATTTTTAATATTTTTTTAAACAAAATAAGTCAATTTTTCAGAAAATTGCCCCTCCCGGCTAAACGGGGGGGAATAGACCCCCCCCTCCAATACGATTTTTTTCTTGTCTCAACTCAACCTACACGCTCTAGCTTTTTGGCACAACGCTCGTGAATCACCCTGTATAGGGTCTTTAGTCAAAATTGTGTTTTTGCTTTTAAACCCATTTTTTGATTAGAAAAAAAAATCGTAGCGATCTTAAACAAACAAACAAAATTCTCAAATTGAATCTTAAATCACTTGGATTGAAAAAAATTCCCGCTCACCTTATGACAAATCAAACTTTGTTTTTTTTTCGATTTTGGAATTGAGTGAACATTTTTTGTTTTTTCAAGTGTTCCTTTAATTTATTTGACTAGTGTATTCCTTTTTTTCGTGGTAAGTGGTAACGCTGGTGAGCATGGGTTGGGTTGGCTTGTTGAATTCGTATCTTTAAACATACAACCATACCCATCATGAAGGCAGTAACTTTTTTGTTTGATTGTGGACAAAAGTGAGATTCAAGAACTTCTACTTACTACTTATGTACAGTAATCCCCGCTTAGTTGCACCTCGCTTAATTGAACATCCCGCTTAATTGATCGAAAAAATTGGCTTAGAAAATTTCCCGTATTAGTAGCAAGCCTTTTTAGACGGTTAATTGAACCCCGCTTAGTTGAATTACTCGCTTAATTGATCTTAAAAATATGCAGCAGAAAAATTAAATACATGGAAATTTTTCGGATAATTGGAAGGACATAAAAATTATAATGAAACAAACCTAAAAATGAATTCTCTTAGTGGAAGCACTAAAATTGTCAGCACAAATGACAGCTAGCTATTGTTTGTTTTTGTTTTTTTTGCATTGAATAAGAAGTACAGGAAGCGGTGTTAGGTACAAGTACACTGTACAGTGTACGTAGGTGAAGCAATAAAAATTTCTGATGACGTCAAATTTTGTTCCTGTGCTGTCAAACTTTTAAATGTGCTGTCATTTTGCCGAGCTGTAAACAAGTGATTTTGAGATTTTCGTAGTCAAATTTATAAAACAAATTTAAATAGTGAAGTCATCGCTAATTTCGCTAGAATATTAAGATAATGAAGTGCTGTGTGAAAATGTGTAAAATCGATTCTACTCGGAGTCAAGAAAAACTTCTTTTCACAAGTACGTCCTATCTTCATTATAAATGTTGGTGAAGTGAAGTTATTTAGTTAATTTAAATATCGTAGAACTTTCAAAATGTATTTGTCATAGTATTTAGCAACCCAAACAATAAATTTCTCAAAAATAAAAATCCTTTCTCAATCGAATTTACTTGGTCTTGATCTTTAGTCTTATCTGTCAAAAAAAAAAAAACTCGAGTTCAGGGGCGCATTTATTTATGTTGGTGATCATAAGGTGCTGCACAATTTCTTGTGCTTTTTAACAATTGATTAAGTTGTTCATAGAATGCGCTTTCATATACAACCCAAAAAGGTTCAAAAAATGTAATGAATTGCGGATGAAAAATTAAGAAAATTTACCTAAGAAGAATTAAAAAAAAAAAAACAATACAAATCGTGCGTGTGCAGGGATTGAAATTGAAAAAAAAAATTGAAGCACAATCGATATAATCTCGATGTGATCAAATTTCGCTTGGCGCCCCTGAGATTAACCATTCAACTGCAGGCCAGCCCTGTTGTAATGCATTTGTGCTTTTTAAATTCACGCTACTTTGAAAAATGCTTCACTTCTTTTTCATTAGACCCCTTCCTGTACTTCTTATAAAGTGGTCTTTTGTCATACGAAATAATTTAACAAATTTGCGTGTGTATTATAGTTGACCTACTCGTGCAATTATACGGGTTTCGGTTAATTGAACAGATATGTCAATTAAGCGGCGTTTCGTTAATTGAACCACCCGGATAATTGACCGAAAAATCTGACAAAATGGCCAGTGCAATTAAGCGGGGAATACTGTACTTAATTTATTTTTTCTTACTTACTTACTTTTTACTTACTTACTTTTTCAAATTCGGATTACAGAGAAAACACGCATACACCACAGCAGCAAACATGTACTTACATGTAAAATGTGAATGATTGAGTGTTTTCTTAGTTATTTTATAATACTTTATTTTAAACTTAATATTTTAGGATGACAAATATTTGGGAGGAATATGCTGCAAATTATTTGAGCATTTCATTAGATCTATAATGTATTAGTATTGATCTAATAATTGTGGTCAGGCTATATTAACAAGAAAATTTTTTGCTTTTTTTATTAAGTTGCAAATCAAACACAAGTTTAAAAGTACTTTTACTTCACAAAATTATAAAAATGTGTCCACTCAACTTAATAATTCACAAATATGCAACTTGTTTTGACAACAACTGTCAAAAACGTCAACGCATTCATTGGGTCACCTCAAATTCATCGCATCCGGCAACGTACACGGATGCGTTGCCGGAACGGATGAAACGGATTCTATGGGTCGGGGCCTTAATTTGTTTTAATAATGCGGGATAAGTGTTAGTTCAGTCATATTCTCCTCCAAAAATAAAGAAATAGTTGATGAAACTGTTACCGTTATTAAAGCTAAACATCTGTTATCCATTGTAACAATATAGGGTTTTCCAATAAGAAGTGTTATTTTGAATAGCCCGCTATTTCGGTAGCTGTCATTTTTTGACATTTGACAAGTAGAAACTACGCCATTAATAAAAATGGAACAATACACGCTTCAACAACGCGTTAAAATTATTAAAATTCACTATAAAAATGGTCAACATTTGGCAGAGACGGTTCGTAAATCATTTTTGGGTCGTCGTGAAGCACCTTGTCGGACCGCAATACAGAAATTGGTGGACAAATTCGAGCTGTTGGGACAAGTTAGTGATGTGAAGAATAAAACCCGTGCACGTCGCTCAAGAACAACTGAGAATATCGATTCAAGACCTCAAAGATGGAATTCGTGAGGCTATCGAGGACATAGGGCAGCCACTGCGATTTGGTTATGGAAAATTTCATGAAAAGGATATGGTCCTGTAAGCGTGGTCGTGGTGGCCATTTGGCTGATGTTGTATTCCATTATTAACGGCATACCTTCCTCTTTATAATGAAATAAACATCCGATCATTTATCTCAAAAAAGGCCATTTTTCTTTGAATATCAAAATAACACCTCTTATTGGAAAACCCTATAGATTCAACAAAAAAAACGAGTGAGAACGATCTTAAAATATAATTAAACCAATGCATGGCGTAATAATTTCTTACATGGTATTTTATTTTTTAAAAAATAACTTTATTTTTTCCCTTTTTCTTTTTTAAAATATTAAGAATAGACTTAATTGTAGGTATGTAGATTGTTGGTCTTTTTTACTCTAGGGCTCGGAATCGGACTGATTCTGTTGCTTGTTCTGTTTTTCCTCCTTGGTTAGGTTCGTAATGGTTATCTATGTGGCGTCGGTTATAAATCATCTGATTTACGATCGGTTTCGGCACAGTGACATTCAAGATAATGAAATCGCTGATGAACTGGCCAGGACGGTATCAAACCTTTAAATATGCCTAGCTGAGGAAGTTAGGATTCACCTTTTAGTCCTGAAAACGGATATTTATTTATTTTGTTTATTGTTTGTTTCAAAATCGCTTACAAAGTAAGACATAGTCTTATAAAGTTTTGCAACCTTTAAATTAATTAAGATTTTAAATTTATTTACCTTAACTAAAAAAAAGAGAAAATAAACGTTACATTACGTATATTCACAAATAATACGAAAGAAAAAGATAAACGAAATTGCCATTTGCACAGGCCACTGGCCAGTTGGGCAACATGCCATGGAACTTGGTATTCCCCACATCGAATTTTGTCGAAGCTGTAGATATGCGGCGCAAAGGGAAACACTTAAGCACTTTTTGTGTGAGTGCCCTGCCCTTCTAAATACCAGAACAAATCCTTGGGTGCTCCCTTCCTACGCGAGCTTAGCGAACTCTCAAATATTAAGAACTTGATTCTCTATCTTAACAAAACCACTTGCATTTAAACACTCCAAACCTCTATCATGCACAATTTATTCATTTTAGGTAACGAGAGTCGAGTATGTTGGTCGTTAAATATGTTTGTAATTCGAGTATCCTTGATAAGGTCCCTCGGCATCTTCGGCTTGGGATCGTCTCGTGTTCACCCATGTATTAACTCTCCCCTTGGTCGGAAGAAGATTGTGAAAATCTTACGTTTAGCAGCTCTTGCACCCTTGACCTTGAAGTGTCCATGAATTCTTTCATCTTTATAGCGAGCTGCTCGATCCTGCTTGGGCAAGTGACCCTTTCGATCTTGCTAGAGCGATATACTTGAATTATTTTGATTATTTTGCAAGCAGACTAAATCAATATTACAAGGAACAAATTAATACATATTTCCCAGAATACGGGATGTTCTTTGAGATCTGATATAAATTGTTCTATATGATCAAGGTTTGTAAAGGTTGCATGTCCAGTAATTTAAGACGATCCTCATAACGAGGGAGGTCAAAAGGATCAACCCAACCTAAACCACGTAATGCAAATTAAATGAAATAGCGTTGAACAGCTTCAATACGCTTAATGTCATATACAAAGATTTTGTAACGTATGGATCATAAAATTCCTTAGACCATCGCTTTATAAATTCCAAAGTGGAACTAGCCTTGTTGATGATTGAATCGATATGCGAAGTAAAGTTGAGTTGAGTATCACAGAGCAGTCCTAGCTCCTAGATCATTAAAAGAAAAATCTACAGTGATTGGTTGGGTGTAAAGAAAGTAAGATCTTTGGGACAACAGATTTGCTTTACAGCAGACGAAGAATTTGTTAAGATCGTTCTGAAGTAACTGTGCGTCCTTAAGGGCAGAATTTTCATGTCATCAGCGTAAATTAAGAGTTTGAAATCTGAGAATATTTGAGAATGACGTCAACATTTAGATATTGCTAAGGTAAAGAGAATTGAACCGAGGTGGCTACCTTGAGGAACACCAGAAGAAGCATTAATTGGATTTGAAACATGATTTCTGAAGCAGAACCTGTATTGTCGATTGGAGTGGATTTTATCCAGGAGTTGAAAATATCTGAAAACTTTAGCTTGTCAAGTTCAAAAAGAATAAGGTTATGTGATATCTTATAAGAAGCTTTACTGAAGCCTGTTAGTCAACTTCATAACCTTCTTGCAAAGCACAGATAGAAAAAGAAGTAAAGTCAACTAGGTTAGTAGTTGTATATCTTCCCTTGAGAAATCCATGCTGACTAGGAGAAAAAAATTGTCTGGAATGGAAGAAAATGAATACATAAATTATGCTTTCAAATGATTTAGGAATGCAAGAAAGGTTTTCAATTTATCAATGTCGTTTTTTGGGTCTTTTTTATGGATTGCAATAATAAAAGATTCCTCCTATAACGTAGGGAAGATACCAGTAGAAATTGATAGTTGGAAGAGAACAGTAAGAGAAGCGCAAGACTATCAACACACTTTTTCAAAACTATAGGTGGGATATCATCAGGGCCAGCTAAGTAATCGTCTTTGAGAGTTTTTATCCTGTTTGTTACCGAACTAACGTCAATGTCAATTGAAGTTGAAGAAGTTTCAGTACAGCCATTTATTCATTCATTGGAGGAAACTATGTTCTATATCGAAATTATCACTGGAGAAAGAACTATAAGAAAAGTTGGCAAAAAGGTTAGAAACAGTAGAAGAGTCGGCAGAAGTTATATCGTCAAACATTAAAATTGAGGGGTAACCATCACATTTTCTTTTACTATTTATGAATTGATAAAATAATTTTGGGTTAAGTATAAAGACAGATTGCATCATAATTAGAGAAGTCGGAATTTGATCTGGTTTTAAGAAATGTTTGCCAAAGCTTCTTAGTTCTTCAGTGTACCACGGGGGAAACTGAGAAGTTAAGTTACGTATGGGAATAATCGGAACTGACTGTGCACTGTGCGATTAGATCCAAAATCACTTTATAAAATTAAGTCAAGGTCAAGTCAACGTGGACGTTTTGGTCAGATAAGAAATCGAAGTTAGTTCTATTAATTAAGTCATTGAGTTTAGGAAAATTTGCTTTACGGAAGTTGATTTTTTCTTCATTCAGAACTTCGGGATTAATATTAATACTAACGTTAGCAAACATAATACAAATTGGGAGGTGATACGCATCAAGTTTCGTTAAAAGAACTTGGCTATCAGATACACTTGTGTTATCAGGGTCAGAACTGAACACCAGATCTAGCTGTCTACCTAAGTTGTTTTTGATACTGCTCATCTGGAAAAGTCCGGAGGCTACAAAGCGATCGGTGATTAAAATTGCCTTTTCGGAAGTAGCGTGATTGGGGACAGAAGAAATTTTATCAGCATAGACACTCCACGACAGACGAGGAAGGTTGAAGTCGGCTAGAACAATAATATCATCCCCTGGATACGCAACATAAAACAAACATGCATCGTTTTGTTCGACTTATTTTTATACATACAGGGTGGCGCACCAATTGTGCTACAATAAGAAATTCAAATAACTTTTTTTTAATCGATGTATTTCATTTTTTTTTTATTGGTTAGAAAATTAAATTTAATTTTAAATAGTTAGTTGTTTTTAAAGATTAAAGACCGCAAATGACCTCCACGCTCTCCCACGCATATGCCGCACCTGGTCAAAAAATTATTCATTGCGGCTTGAAGAGTTGAAGTTGGGATCGCCTCAATTATTGTCGTTATGGACTGCTTTAATTCAGTTAAATTCCTGGGCTTCGTTTTAAACACCTCTTGCTTGACATAACCCCATAAAAAGAAGTCTGGTGCAGTCAGGTCAGGTGACCTTGGGGGCCAGCGAAGAGTGGAGTTCCTAGAAATTAATTTGTTTGCGAATTTTTTGTTTAGCTCCGCCATAACTGGTCTGGCTATATATGCAGTTGCTCCATCTTGCTGAAACCAAACGCTGTTGAATGGTATACGTCTTCGGCGCAGTTCTGGGTAAAAAAACTCCTTCAACATCTTTAAATAACGGTCCCCATTGACAGTAACGGTTACACCGTTTTCTTCAAAGAAGTACGGCCCGACAATACACCTTGATGAAACTGTGCACCACACAGTGACTCGTTCTGGGTGCAGTTCCGTCTCATGGAGCATTTCTGGATTAGACTCATTCCATATACCTACGGCAATTTTGCTTGTTTACATTGCCGTTAAGATCAAAATGGGCCTCATCAGACATGAACAAACCATTGATCAATGTGTTGTCTTCTTCAGCCATTGATATCATTTTTTGGCGAAATTCCAGGCGAACAGGCAAATCCTGAGGGTTTAACTTGCTAGTAATTTGGACGTTGTACGGAAACAAGTTTCAATCGTCATGAAGTGTCCGTTGTAATGACCGTCTACTAATTCCAATTTGCCCCGATAAGTTTCGGGTCGAAACGCTTGGATTGGCCTGTATTGCAGATGCTACTGCTGCGATTGTATCCTGAACCCGAACATTGGCATCTCGATGGTACGGCCTTCGTGCGATGCTTCCAGATTCGGCAAACATGTTTACAAACCTCATAATGGTCCATCTACTCGGGGGATTACCGCCAAACTCCCGCCTAAATTCCCTTTGGACGGAAATGACCTACTGCAAAGCATGGTACCGTTGCACTATCCAAATTCTTTTCTCCGTATCCCAAGCATCCATTTTTATAAATCTAAATAGTAACCTACAAAATAAAAAAAAAATAAGCCGATTACTCACACAGAAAAAAAGTTCTTACGTTTTATTTTTGTAGCACGATTCGTGCGCCACCCTGTATTAGTTCGAGGTTTGAAGTGTAAGGTATAGATATGGCTGAAGAATCAAACTTAGAATCATTAGCCAAAAGAACGCCACGACCTATAGATGCTGATTCGTTGCAAGGGTTCTTTGCGGTAAACAATAAAATTAGAAGTGAAAACTTCACTGTTAACCATGTCGGGAGAAAGATTAGGGGTTAAGAGCCACTATTGAAAATCAAGGTGGCAACACAAGATTTTAAACACCAAGGCAGACACACAAACACACGTCTGAAGTGTGGGGAATTTTTCCATTGTAATAGACGAAGATGAATTTCAAAAAGTTGTAATAATGTTTGGATTCAATTGAAAAGAAAAATCAAAAAATTAAACTTTCCTTAAAATTGAAAAAAAAAGAAAATGTTTTCTAAGTTTGATTGATCGAAACAGAAAAACGATTAATTGTATTGATGAGAAATTTTATGAGATTTAATAACTAAGCGTCAGATTAGATGTATCATTAAAAACCACAAACTAACCGCAGTTTTTATGAAAAAGTTGAAAAATGCATTTTTTGAACTTTTTTATAAATTTATAGAAAAGATTGAAAAGAACAATGTTTTTTTTATGCTTTTGTGTAGAAAATTTAATAATTTTTTCAAATCGGTCTTTACTTTTTTTGTTAAATTTTTAGCAGAGATATATAGGGTCTTTAGTCAAAATTGTGTTTTTGCTTTTAAACCCATTTTTTGATTAGAAAAAAAAAATCGTAGCGATCTTAAACAAACAAACAAAATTCTCAAATTGAATCTTAAATCACTTGGATTGAAAAAAATTCCCGCTCACCTTATGACAAATCAAACTTTGTTTTTTTTCGATTTTGGAATTGAGTGAACATTTTTTGTTTTTTCAAGTGTTCCTTTAATTTTTTTGACTAGTGTATTCCTTTTTTTCGTGGTAAGTGGTAACGCTGGTGAGCATGGGTTGGGTTGGCTTGTTGAATTCGTATCTTTAAACATACAACCATACCCATCATGAAGGCAGTAACTTTTTTGTTTGATTGTGGACAAAAGTGAGATTCAAGAACTTCTACTTACTACTTATGTACTTAATTTATTTTTTCTTACTTACTTACTTTTTACTTACTTACTTTTTCAAATTCGGATTACAGAGAAAACACGCATACACCACAGCAGCAAACATGTACTTACATGTAAAATGTGAATGATTGAGTGTTTTCTTAGTTATTTTATAATACTTTATTTTAAACTTAATATTTAAGTATAGGCTATTAGACGACTGAGCTCAAGACTAGACTGAGGACTTAAACTACATCAGAACAAAACATAAAATGTAAAAAAAGAGCCAAGTTCTCTTATGTGCAAACAACACTGTGTAAAAAGTCAGCCACCAAAAGTAATGAGATCTAAAAGAACGCCAAGTTCTTACAAATAAAAGTGTTGTATTGAATATTTTAAATCATAAAAGATAATACAACAATATTAAGAGAAAATAGAAAATAGTTTGGATGAAAATTAACAAGTTCGTTACTCATGGATGGAAGTGTTATGAACTTAAGGTCTTAAGAACAAGCCAGAATTCTAAATTTCAACATCCTATTACCACTTAAGAAAGTGGGCGGCAGCCACGCCCTTTTAATGAAACTGCAATTTAATGCTTATATTTTCCCTTATATTCGACTGAAAAACTATGAGAATTTCGAATTTAAACGTTTAAATTTAAATGGAAATGCATTTTTTTCTCATTATTTTCATGTCATTCAACCAAAACCTTACAAGAATTCTGGATTTCAACATCCTACGACCGTTTTAAGATAGTGTGCGCGAAACCACGCCCCTTGATGAAACTTAAATATGTTAGCTATAATTTTCCTTATTTCCAACCAAAACCCTATTAGAATTCCGAATTTCAAGATCCTACGACCAGTTTTAGAAAGTGGGCGGATACCACGCCCCCGGAATGAGCAAATTAAAATTTTCGATTTTTTCCTTTGTATACACCCAAAAACCTACCATCACTGTACCAAATTTCAAGATTCTGCTATTGTTAGAAGTGCTTCATAATTTTGATGATCAGTCGGTCAGTCAGTCAATTACGGTTTTTGAACTTTTCACTGTTCAATATCTCAGGAAGTATTTTTCGCGACGATGGAATAATATTTCGCGTCGCGAAAAATAAATCACACCAAAAACATAAAAATGTAAAAAAAGAACCAAGTTCTCCCGTACAAAAATTCTGCCTAACAAATCAGCCACGAAAAGTAATGAGATCTAAAAAAGCGGCAAGTCCTAAGATTCAGGAAGTACTTGTAGGTGCATTGCAAATGTTTTAAGTGGACTTACATCGAATCAACTATTAGTTTTGAAAGAAACTTATAAACTAATGTAAATTAGTTAATTTTTTTTTACTTAGCAAGTTTTAATAGTAGGTTACTAAGAGAAAACCTGCCAAGTAAAAAAAATTAACTAACTTACATTAGTTTACAAGTTTCTTTCAAAACTAATAGTTGATTCGATGTAAGTCCACTTAAAACATTTGCAATGCACCTACAAGTACTTCCTGAATCTTAGAACTTGGCGCTCTTTTAGATCTCAATACTTTTCGTTTCTGATTTGTTAGGCAGAATTTTTGTACGGGAGAACTTGGCTGCTTTTTTACATTTATGATTTTAGTTAACTATAAATTATAAATTATTATAGTTTAAACTAAAAATGTAAAATAAGGTGGCTACCACGCCCCCTGACTGAAAAATTTCAAACTTTCGATTTTTTCCTTTGTATGTACTTCACGACCTATCACTGTGCCAAATTTCTTGATTCTACTGCACTCCAAAGTGCTCCATATAATTTAAATTAATAATGTAAAAGTAGACGGCTACCACGCCCCCTGATTGAAAAATTTCAAATTTTCGATCTTTTCCTTTGTATGTACCACATGACCTATCACTTTGCCAAATTTTAAGATTCTAGGGCAACGGGAAGTGCTTCATAATTTTGATGATCTGTCAATGAGTGATTGAATCAGTGAGTCAGTCAGTTACGGTTTTCGTGATTTTTGGAACATTGTATCTTAGAAACTACTTATGCTAAATATCTGAAATTTACTGAGGTGCTTCTTCTTGACTAGCTTAAGAAATAATGTGAGTTTTGGCTTCTTTGGTATAGAAGTTAGAGGGGTGTGGAAAATGCCCTGAGTTGTTTCCTGTAAATAAGGGTGTAGTGCCAAAGTTGCTAGAGAACTTGGCTGGGCACTACCGTGCCCCTTGATAGAATTATTTATAATTTATTATTTGTGTAAAAGTTTTTTATTATTTAGTTTTTATTAAATTGTTAAAATAAAATAACTTTAAACATAAATCTTTTCGATGTTATATATTTTATATTTTCGCTTAAATTGTTTTCTGTGGTATCTTATATCGCGTTTTGTTGATTTATCAACAACATATTGGCCGTCTGGTTACATATTTTTCAGTTACTTATATTTTTGTTTATTTCTGAAAACTGCTATATTTTGTACAATATCAAGGCATTGGTTTGTAGGTTAGTTTCTGGATTCTTTTTCACCCTGATATTGCTTTGCAAGACGTTCAAAGTCTCCTTGGACATATTTTTTGAAAGAAAATCCATTGGTCTAAGCTTTCTCGTCGAATGGATTGTGTTATTGTATATTGAAACAATTTTAAATTTTTTTTCGTTTAACTCAGATGTGTCTTTTGCCACATTCATAATTCTAAGATGCTCATTCAGTGTTCCATGCAACCTTTCGACATCTGAATTGCCAGTTTTCAAAGGTGCTGTATTTTATGAAAACTTATATTTTGTTCCTTCAAAAACTGTTCAACAGCTGAGTAGATGATGCAACTACCACCATCTGAAACAATTTTCCCTGGCTTTCCAAGGAATTAAATTCTTTCTTTGATTGCCTTCAGAATGGTGATCCAATGTCTTTCAATTTCGAAAACTAATCTATGGGTGTGAGATACATTTTTCCTCGCTCAGGAAACCAAATGTCCATGTGAATTATTTCATTAAAACTGTAGGCTGTTTCGGTTAACTGCATGGGTTTTTGAAGGGGTTGTCATGTCTGGCAAGGTTACATATTTCACAGTTATTAATAACTGAATGTCTATATGGGAAAAAAATAAATTTCTTTCAACTCCATAAACATTTCGTTTTTACCTCCATGATTTTTGTTAAAATGTTCGTTTTCAATAATCGTTATAATTTCGATTTTATCCACGATGTCTTTCAACCTTTTATAAGATTTAAGGATCTTAAGATTCTTATTCATTGAACAATATTTTACGTATAGATTTTGAAATTTTATGAACAGTGACAAATCGTCACAATAAATACAAACCAGACTTTTTGGAATTAAGAGTCTTTTCATAATTTCTAACATGTTATGAATTTTCTTATGCACAATTCTTATCGATATTTTTTCACTTGAACCATAAAATAGGTTAATTTGGTTTTTGAACAGATTTATTGGTTTATCTGTTATGTAAATTAAAGAGTTTCATCTTCAATTGCGCTATGAATCGTGGCATTGGTTGACTTAACATCCTCGTTATGAGGATCGTCACAATTGGTGTTTGAAATTGATTCGTTATTAAAAAGGACAACTAAATTTTTGTCTAAATTATCATTGCTGTTATTCAATATTGCTGTTTTGTCGGTGTACCTATCTACTGAGCCCATCTGCCACACAGTTTTGCTTGCCTTTTAAGTACTCGATTTCAAAATCGTATTCGGTGAGCATGATTTTTTGGAGTTTCATGTTCGGCTCTTTGATAACATCGAGCCATACAAGTGGCTTGTGATCTGTTTGGACTACAAATCGTCTGCCATACAAATAGGTACTAAAATATTTTACAGCCCAAACTACAGCAAGTAGTACCTACTTTTTCGATTGTCGAATATCTTAATTCGTGTTCATTCAGAGTTCTTGAAGCGAAACAAAAAGGCTGATTGTCTTGACTAAGAACAGCACATAATGCATAGCTGAATGCATCTGTGGTAAGAACAAATTTCTTATTGAAATCGGGACTTCGCAATATTGGGTCAAAAATGAGAAGCTTTTTAAGAGTTTCGAATGAATTAATGTAATCGGTGTCTGAAATGGTTAACTTTTGAGACTTTTTTAAATATCTTATCATACGATGTGCGACTTTCGCATAGTCCTTTATAAATTTTCGGTAGTACCCTGTAATAATGAGGAATTGTTTTATACCAGTTAATGAAGATGGAAGTTTCATTTCTGTTATTGATTTTACCTTATCCTGATTTGGGTTTATACCATTGTTAACAATGACATGCCCTAAATAATTCGTCGATGTATTCGCAAAAATACACTTATTTATTTGAATCTTTAAACTACTTTCGTAGAGCTTTCTAAAGATTTTTTGAAGCGACTGCAAATGCTGTTCAAAGCTTTTAGAAAATACAAGAATATTATCTAAGTAGACAACACAAATCTTATTTATGAAGTCTCTTAGGACGTGGTTCATAAGTCTTTGGAATGTCGCTGGAGCATTCTTTAGTCCGAAAGGCATTCTGACAAACAAATCTTCAATGTTGGACATTGGAAATCTGTCCTCAATGGTTTGACTGTTAAGCTTTCTGTAATCGATTACAATTCGCCACTATTTTTGACCATTCCCATCGTCTTTTTTAGGGACTACCCAGATTGGCAAATTGTATGGTCTATTGCTCGGGACAATTATTTTCTGCCGCAACATTTCGGAAATTTGCTTATCTACTTCATCGGAATGGAGCTCTGTATAACGGTATAGTTTACTATAGATTGCAACATCGTTTTTCGTTATGATTTTGTGTCTAATTCTTTGTATATGGAACTACCAGGTACTATCGAGATTGGTTCTCTACTTGGTTTGACAGTTTTTTTACAGGAGCAAGCAGAGAACACACAATACAAACTTATGTAAAAAAAAAATGGCTTTCTCGGCTTGTAACCAGTTGGCGCTACAGTCGAATACCATTTCGATCATACCTGTTAAATTGATATACAAAGGTCTAATTTAATTCGTAAATATAAGAGTATCACCTTCCTTATAAATTACAGACTCAAAAGAATTTATTAACTTTTTTCATTTTGAAACATCTCGATTATTTAAATGACTGGAGCAAAGATTATTTGGGTTTTCGGATATAAACGATTCGCTTCACAAATTAAAAAAATATTGTTGTCGATTAATCCGGCAAATCGTTCGTGAAATGGATACTCTAAATTCTAAAAATATAACGAAGTAATTAGATTTGTTGAATTCCTTAAAGATTCTTAGTTCAATCTTTGTACTAACATTGCGACCAAGAACTTTTATGACATGATTTTCAGAGGGAATTTGCTATTTTGTTTTTACATAAATTTTCGTTAATTATGCTGTATTCAGCACCACTGTCAATAATAAATTTAAGGGGTCGGCCATCAGTTTTAATGGTTATATTATAAGGTAGTTGTTTTCGTTGCGCTTTGAAAATGTTTGATTAGATCATTAAGTGCAACATCTATATGTTCATTAAAATTACTTTGTCTGTTTCTATTCTTCGTGATTGAATACTTTGTGTAAAATTATGATTCCTATTTGCAATTTGGCTACTTCTTTTAGTATTTGGATTTTGTTGAGTTGTGAAGTTATTGTTTTGCCTACAATGATTACTTCGCGTGTTTGATTGATCAGAAACACTATTTTTTCTTGAGTTCGAATAATTGTTATATTTAGTGTTATAATTATTATTATAGTTGTTGTTTCTGCTGTTTCTGAGAGGTGAAATAAAATTTTCATGTCGAGGACTGAAACCAAAGTTTCGGTTTTCCTGTCTTAAACTTTGAAAATAACCTTGAGATATATTCGGTCCATATAATTATTGTTCTAGTTCGAGGATTATGTTAAAAACTGCATCAAGAGTCTTAAGATCGCGACTTAGCACTATAGATTTTGTTGGTTCGAGAAGATTGTGCTTTTCTTTGATTGAAGTTTTTTAATTCTGTATCATTTTGATCTTTATTAAAATTAGAGTTATTTATTCTACTTAATAAGCTATTAATATAGTTATAATAATCTTCTATATTTGTTGTAATTTTTGCAGTTCGTAATATTTATCGATTAAAGTGTTAACTGACTTTCTTTCCCCAAATCTATTTATCAAAATCTTTCTAATTTCATTTCAATCATTTAATCTGCCGTGTTTTTGTAACTCACATTTAGCTTTACCAAAAATTTGTATCTTGTACATAACCCAAAAGAATTGTTACAGAAACACTATCAAAGGTTGACAAAGTAGGAATTAATGTGTCTATTCTATTAAGGAAATCTACCAGGCACTTTGAATAACCAATAAAATCTGGGATTCTAGAAATAAGATCTAAGGCTGCCTTAACCTTATTTGCTAGGTTCAGTTGATCCATGACGAGACGAGTTGGCACCAAGTGTTATTTTCCTTCACAAATAGTTTTATTCAAAGATGAGTTTTATTTATCTTTGTTCAGGAACGTTTCGATTAATGTCTTATAGCACAGAAAATAAACTTATACAGATGTCTCATCCCTGCAGAAGAAAATGAAACATTTTTTCCTCTTAACAGACAAGGCCTTAACAGACAAGGAGCTTTCGGAAGCTTATTTCCTTGCTTAAGTATTCATTTATAGGCAACGAGGTGAGCGAAAATAGATTTTGAATGCATTTAGTGCATTTTTTTTTTGGTAGCTTTCAGTTTCATATATCATTTCGCGCCATAGGGGTGAGACATCTGTATATAAATTTATTATCTGTGTTTATAGTTTGTTAAAAAAAAAAAAAAAAAAAAAAAAAAAAAAAAAAAAAAAAAAAAAAAAAAAAAAAAAAAAAAAAAAAAAAAAAAAAAAAAAAAAAAAAAAAAAAAAAAAAAAAAAAAAAAAAACAGTGTAAACCATTCACTGTTAAAAGTATTTGGAGACTTCAAAAGATTTTGGAGACTTGTATGAAAGGAGTTCGAATTAATTTGGTTTGATACCTTTCGCTGTAAACCATAGTATATACTTCCGGTGAAGTGAACAAGCTTCACAACGTTTCATGTGGAGATCATACAATTTTGACAATTATCACTAGTGAACGGTTGACGTTTAAAAATATTTGAATTTAAATTTAAATTTAAATTCAATTTGTTTGAAATATTTCTCTGGTCATACATTAATTTTAATTTACATATGTAAATGGAAAACGAAAAAATAATTATTGCAGCTAATTCTATTCTCATTCTGACCACAATTTCAAATTGAAAATTGAAACCAAAACGATTGATTAGGGTTAATCCATATTTGGAAGGACGAAATTCTTTCGGTAGAATGAAAGATGTAAGTTAAATCAACACACTTTTCACTTTAAATGACCTTCTTTTTGTCGAAGAAGGTTATTGTTATTACGTTTTTGTTTTTATTTATTTCTTCCAATCTCTTCCAATGGGTCTTTGAATAAAACATCGTTGTCTGCTCAATTCGTTCCGAAATAAGAAATACTTGTTTACTTGTATCCCTTTGAATGGGTCTTTTGGTGAGCCAACGTTTTCTTCTGAAATTTCTTCTCCGGTCTTTCTGCAGTCTCTTGAGTCAAAATTTGTCTGCTCGAATTTATTTCTATCACATCTATATCGTCGGCTGGTGTTGCTGGAATCTTCTTTGGCGTACTTGGAACTTGAGGGTGCTGGCACTGACGTTTCTGTTTGGCTGTGTTTCTCATCTGCCTTCTTTTGGGCAATGTTTCTAAGACTGGCGTAGGCGTCGGGGTATTAGATTGATGGTGTGTTGTTTGTCTCAATAGTTTTTTTTTATGTTTATTTTTTAAATAAAAAAGATTATAATTTATTTTAAAAAATTAACAATTTGTTTTAAAACTTTATGTTGCAAACAAATATTATTTTATTATAAAAATCAGCGACGCGTTTCAGAACTCTTGTTCCATCTTTGGGCTACTGTTTACTAAACTTTTGTTTGTTTGTCACGTGGAGAGGATGGACTCCAATACTCCGGCTCGTAAAGTCTTCGAATCCACCCCAGAGGGACGACGCAGTAGAGGAAGACCAAGGCTCAGGTGGCACGCGCAAGTTGAAGATGATCTCAACCATATCGGCATGCGAAACTGGAGACAGCTAGGTAGGGACCGCGCTGGTTGGAGAAGTTTGTTGGTTGAGGCCTAAGTCCACCCCGGAGCCACCTTAAGTAAGTAAGTAAGTAAGTAAATACCTTAACACCAAAACTAAACTAACAAAAACCAACGCCAATATAAAATTTAACAAAATGTGCCTTAATCAAAACATTACACCCAAATACGCTGAAATAAAAACAAAAAACAACACAAGTAACCCAATCGCCATTTTAAAAGGACAAATAGTCCAAAAAGAAATTAAATACCTTTATAACAAGAAAAACAAACTTAACAATGAACTATAGGAACTTCACCAAGAAATATACAGTAAATTTGATATTATAATAGCCGAACTATACTTGAAAATTATTTATGACAAAATATCCAACACATCTAAGCAAATTAACATGAAACAAAATAAGAAATTCATAAACCTAAATACCGAACAACAGACACCTATACCAAAATGCAATTTCACATTCTACCCCAGATGAGTCAAAAAAACCAATATTTAACTAACAAGACAAGAAGAAGAAAAATTAAACAGAGCACGAAAAATTTAACATACAAACATTCTCCAAAAACCAAATCATACATGTCGGCGTACCTCCACACTTTTCAAACAGGCCAGCTCTATTGGCTCTAAGCGAAACCCATGTAGGTGATGCTACTGATCCATCTGAATTTTATATTCATGGGTATAACTAAGTGCCATTATTCTTTTCCCACCATGGCCTCGCCGTTTATATTAGAAATGATGTTGCATATCAGTTTAAACCACAGTGTTCTTCAAATTCAAATTCTTTTTTCAATTCTATATGGTTTAAATTTTCCGTAAATAAGCACATCATCTACTACTGTTTTCTATATCGGACAGAGCTTCAACTTTTCGCGAATTTGACGCTTTGTCCGACTCCAGTTGTTTTCTTGTATCCTCGCACTGAAGTCGTTATTGCGGGCGATTTCAATGTGCACAATTCTTCCAGGCTTCTCCATTCGAGCAAGGCAACACCCGTGTCTGCTGAGATTTTTGCTGAGTTTAACCATTTTGCACAGCTGGTAAATGAGCCCACTCGAATACCGGACATTGACAGTAAAACAGAAAACATTCTTGACTTGTTTCTTACGTCTGACCCTAATAAGTAATAAGTATACAATTAGTGTACTATCGCCTCTACGCCTATCTGACTATTGTGTCATATCTGCTTACTGACCTAGATTCCAGTGCGGATATGCTGACAAGTTTAATTCTCTTGGAAATGAGAAATGGTCATTGTAAAAAAATATGCAGAATTATTCTTCTTCCTCGGTCCCTACGCTTGTTGACAATGACTATCCAGTTGTTAGCTCTCTCTCTCTCTCCTACCCTTTTGCTAGGCAGTTCGCCTCCAACTCTTCGCTGCCAGAGAGTGTCATGACTCCTCCAGTTCTTGAGCGTGTCAATGATTCCATGGGACAAATCTTCTTTTGCACTCATGCTGTGGCGAGAGTCTTAAAAGATCTCAACAAACACAAATTCGCAGGCCCGGATGGTATCCCGGCTATTGTTCTGAAGAGGTGTTCTTCAACGCTGGCAAAACCCTTGCGTAAGCTTTTTCGTCTATCCTATTCTTCTGGGCTTGTTTCGAGTAGTTCAAAAACAGCATTTGTCCAGCCTATACCAAAAAAAGGCGAATCCTTCGCTCCCTCCAATTATCGTCCGATTGCACTTACCTACGTCCCTTCTTTCTAAGGTCATGGAAACGCTGATAAACTATATCAGCTTAAGAAAAATCTCGAAGAGTGAAAGCTTCTTAATGACCGGTAGTACGGCTTCCACAGCAACAGGTCCACTGGTGATCTGATAGTTTATCTCACCGAACAGTGGAACAAATCTTTACATCGTTTTGGAGAAATAAAGATTGTGTCACTTGATATTTAAAAGGCATTCGATTTTCGATAGAGTTGGCATCTTGCTCTTCTATCGAAAATGCGTGCTTTCGGTATCGATGAATCCCTCCTTCGTTGGATTAGAAACATTCTTTCGAACCTTTCTATACAAGTTGTATTGGGAGGGTTCAAGTCTGAAACTCACAATATAGATGTTGGTGTGTCCCAGGGCTCCGTTTTGTCGCCGATCGTCTTTCTCATTTTCATATTTGATCTCTTGTCTGTTACTTCTAATCCAATTCATTGTTTCGCTGACGATAGTACCCTTAGCTTTTCATATTCGTTCCCAGACTCATATCCCTCCTCTTCGGATGTGGAACTGCAACGGCTAAATATGACACGCTCGTTAAACTCTGACTTAAACAGCATTGTACAATGGGGAATAATAAACCGTGTTGGGTTTATTACTTTGATCATATATGATCAAAATCTCAACTTTATTTTTACAAATTCAATACTTGCCATATATGAAAAAGTACATATCCTATGTCGCAAGTCTTGTATCGTTGAAGCGAAATATACCGCCCTTGCCACTGTCCATGAGTGGCACTTGCATCAGTGAAACCGAACATCTCGAGATTCTCGGTATGTGCAGCACTGACCACCTCTTACGCGATGTCGCCAAAAATGCCGCAAGATGTTTAGGTTTTTTAAAACGATGCAAGACATTTTTTCCCCTTCTGATTTGGCTACCATCTACCTATAAAACATATATACTTCCAAAGCTTGAGTACAACTCCGACGTTTGGACTGGTGGTCCAGCGACGTACTTAAGTCTTTTGGACAGTATTCAAAACAGAGAGTTCGAGACGATTGGTGAACTTACCGTCGTTGAGACATTTACGTGACTTGAACATCGTCGTAATGTCTCATGCCTCACCCTTTTTTACCGTTATTTCAACGGTTTCTGCTCTAGTGAAATAGCCAGCTACCGTAAATCCCGCGCCTCCAGGATTGCCCATCACTTCAACATCGAGCTCAACTTCGGATGTACAGTCATGTTATCATTCCTTAGCCGTACTACGCGAATGTGGAACTCTCTTCCACACTCTGTGTTTCCCATTCGTTGCAATGTTCAAGAATTCAAGACCAATGTTAACAGACACCTCATCCTAAACCATCAAGACTTCTTTTCCTTACGCCCGAACTGTGCTTTGGCATAAAAAGGGAATAGAAACCCCTCGAGTGCGTGCTTATTATAAAAAAAAAAAGAAATAAAATTAAAAAAATAACAGACCAACAAGCAATAATCTCAAAAGCAGACAAAGGGAACACAATTGTAAGTAATTTTAAAACAGCAAGAGAACACAAAAATACTAATACAACAACAAGAAATCCATCAACTTCATCGAAAACAACAATATTAATAAACTCCCAAATGTTCCTACAAAAAACTATGTAAAAGAAATCAACAATGCAATCAGTGGCATATTATCCTAGCACGTGCCTAGGGGCGCGGCAACAAAGGGGCGCGCGGGCGCAGTAATTCTTACAAGTGGCAAATAACGAGTTCATATGTGGTTGTTAAAGTAACAAACTTGTGAACTCGAATAGCACTTGCATCTTTTGATAAAATAAAAATCGGTCCTGAGCAATTCCTCTTACAGAGTCAACTCGGTTTGCCAACTCGGAAATCGACTTAGCTTTCTTCTAATTTTGTAAGCGTTTTTGAAAAGGTATTGATTTTACTTATTGTAGGGGCAAATAACCTAGTGGTTGAAGTTCATCAGCGGATCAAAGATTTCGACGGACTTAAAACCTAATTTTTCTGCTTTTTTAAGTTGTTTATAGATTGATTTTCGGGGCAATCCGATTTGAGAACCGAGTTGCCACTCGGTTTGCATAAGAACCAACTCGGGTTAAATTGGTTTAAAAAATTTACTGTTCGGCAGATCATTAACTAACCAAATTCGTAAGATCTTTCGGACAATACTAATAGATCTCATGTTAACTAAGTCTCTTTTTCCTTGGCCCCTATTTCAACGCCTTTTTTTAGGCGCGGTGTAGCGATTTCGGTCAAACTATAGATATTTCTATATAGGGGCGCCAGTGAGATTCTTGCCTATGGCGCCCTCAACGTTTAATCCGCCACTGAATGCAATAAACCAATGTGATAACTTATTTTAAAATTCAATTAAGCACAAGTTTAAACAAACAAACACAAAAGTAGCACAATTAACAGGACTACCTTAAATACACAAAGAAGATATTCCAATAAGACCACTCATCAATTATAAAACTGCACAATTTTACAAAATTGCAAAAGACTCACAAGAAATCATAACAACAAATATAACTATAAAAAACAACCAAAGTATAAAAAATACCCTTGAACTAATTTAAAAAAACAAAAACCATACAATATTCTATCACAACTCAAATTAATCTCCTTTGATGTTACTAATAGTTCACATCCCAGTAATAGAAGCAATAAAATATTGTAATGTGTATGTATACACTTTATGTATCTCTATGTCTATCACTATCTTTATCTCTCTGTAGCTCTGTATCTCTGTCTATATGTAATGTACATACATACCAGCGTTGCCAGACGTCCCGCTTTTGGCGGGACGTCCCGATTTTTAAATAAGAAATTCAGTGTCCCGCGCGGGACAGGCTCAGTCCCGCTTTTCGGGGAAAACTCGACCTGAATCTTCAGACCATGCTGAACACGCTCTCAACAAAATTAGCTTTGAAATTTTTCTGAACTCTGATTTAATTTTGAAATGCAATTGAGCACTTAATATTCAGGAATTTGATATTTGTATATCTATTTGTTTTAATTAACTTGACTATTTCTTACTAGAAATTAAAATTGTCTGCCATATCAACTTGCTTCTTTCGCTTTGAAGCTACTTTGATAAGCGCGAACCATCTGCGAAACCCATTCAAAAAATTTTTTGCTCTGAAGCAGAGGAAACTTAAACTTTAGCCTACTTGCATTTCGTTTATGATGTGGTGAGTGCTTTTGGTGCATTAAACAAAAAAGTCTCAGGGAAACGATGGTGCAGTAACAGAAATGCATGAGTCATTCTGCCTTTTCCGCTCAAAGTTGACTCAGATGCTTAAGGATGGGTTTTCCGACTACCAGGCCTAACAGATTTTAAATAAATTGGTTGAATCTGAGCGGACCAAAGTCATCAAAATTTTCTTACGAATTGACAACTATTTTTAGACAAACGTTATGATTTTTCAAATGAAAATATTTTTTCTAGACTTAAATTTTTAAACCTGGAAAATGAAGCTATAGACTAGTGCCGATAGCTTCAAAAATGGAAAAAAACGAAAAAAAATCGCAGTAGAATAAAATAAATGAGAAATGGTGTGAGATGCGATAAAAATGAAAGGAAAAATAAATTACGGGCCATCCGAGTTCGGGAAGTGGGCGGGGGGCGGGTTTTAAGGGGAAAAAATGGTTTATCTTGATTTCCGGCAAAACTAGAGGTCCTATGGAAAAATGTTAAATGGCAAAGTTGTAGGTAACTAAAAGATCTATAACTTTTGTTCAGACAAATTTTTCACATAACCTCAAAATATATATGAAAAATTCAAACAACCAAGTTTTTGGTTTTTTATTTTTATCTTTTTTAAAAAAAAAAAAGATTTTTCTACGAAATTTGGTGAAAACTTCCCTCATTATATCCCAGATACACTGTAATTTATTTGGTTAAAAATATTTATTTTTTCCTCTTATATTGAAATAATATCAAAAAAATACCCTAATTTTGAATCGAAAATTCACGTGTCAAAATTTCGCCTTTTCTTAAAAAGTCAGCATGCTATTTATTTGTTCAAACGTCTACTTTCTGATGGTGTAAAAAAAATATACATTACCATAGTAAATATTCTCAGAAAATGCAAAAAATTGAAAAAACTCGAATTCGATTTTTTTTTTTCCAACAATCGATGTAACCGTAGTGTTCTATCCATTATCATATATCTATGTTAGTGATGGGTCAAACCGAGTTGGCGAACCGAGTTGGCAAACCGAATAGGTAAACCGAGTTGACCCGTTCAACTCGAGTTGGCAAACCGAGCTACCTAACTCGAGTTGAAGAAAATTAACAGAGTTAAGTCGAGTAAGCGAACTGAGTTGACCAATCACTAACAGGGATATATCGACCCCTTGCCGCAGTGTTCTTTCCATTATCATATATTCCGGAAGTTTTGCTTAAAACTATTTGCTGCAGCTGTGAAAGTGGATGTAACAGTTTAAAATGTGGCTGTCGAAAACATGGTTTAAAATGTACAAATCTATGCACGAATTGTCATGGTTCCGAAAATAGCTCAAATATGGAAGAAAAAACTTACGAGGAAGTAAATGAGGAAATTTTGGATGAAGAACAAATGCAGTCCGAAAATATCATTGGAGACGAGGAAGGTGGTGTTCTTGAAGATTTCGAAGATTAACTGCAGTTGGAAAGGTCTGTCACATCTTACGATGAAGAAATGCAATCAGAATCAGCTTTTTAACTTTTATGTATATATGTACCTAGAGGAAAGGAAAGGATTTAAGCAAGAACACTAGATTTTAGTTTTAATAAAGTTTTTGTTCAATTATAAAGATTTTAAATAATGTTTTGATTGTAATTAATTAATGTTAAATATAAAAAAATATAGAAAAATAGGTAATTTAAATTGGATCTTCGATTTGACTTTCACTAGACTTTTACTTTTCTTAGCTTGACTTTTCTTGTCTTACACTTTACTTTTCATAACGTAATTCTTTGACCCAATAAAAATTAGTTACTTTACATTTTTTTAGTCTAAGTCTAACCTTAAGTCTTTTCATAAAAATGCAATGATTTTGAATTGAATTCAAAAAGTGTAAGTTCCCATATGTTTGGCTTTAACTAAGATTGTTTTTGTGTTTGTTAAATGTAGTCATCCTACTTATATGTACATATATACTGTATAGAAAAAAAAATCATGATAAAAAAAAATCGAATTCGAGTTTTTTCAATTTTTTGCATTTTCTGAGAATATTTACTATGGTAATGTATATTTTTTTACACCATCAGAAAGTAGACGTTTGAACAAATAAATAGCATGCTGACTTTTTAAGAAAAGGCGAAATTTTGACACGTGAATTTTCGATTCAAAATTAGGGTATTTTTTTGATATTATTTCAATATAAGAGGAAAAAATAAATATTTTTAACCAAATAAATTACAGTGTATCTGGGATATAATGAGGGAAGTTTTCACCAAATTTCGTAGAAAAATCTTTTTTTTTTTAAAAGATAAAAATAAAAAAACCAAAAACTTGGTTGTTTGAATTTTTCATATATATTTTGAGGTTATGTGAAAAATTTGTCTGAACAAAAGTTATAGATCTTTTAGTTACCTACAACTTTGCCATTTAACATTTTTCCATAGGACCTCTAGTTTTGCCGGAAATCAAGATAAACCATTTTTTCCCCTTAAAACCCGCCCCCCGCCCACTTCCCGAACTCGGATGGCCCGTAATTTATTTTTCCTTTCATTTTTATCGCATCCCCCACCATTTCTAATTTGTTTTATTCTACTGCGATTTTTTTCGTTTTCAAAAATTATCTACCCTGGTCTACTAGTTTTGACATGATTGAAACGCTGTATCTTTAGTAAAATTGAAGAGCGATATTTCGGTAGATACTAGATAACTTCTATGAAGAATTTAACTTGTTCAAATTATCTTTGGACGTACTAGTGAGAAACTGCAAAGACACCACTGCTACTACCGCACAGAAATGGCACCAGTTTTTTCAACAGTATCCAAAAAAAGATACCAGGCATAATGTTTAGACTATTGTCTTTCATATTAAGTAGCTATCCCAACATCGAACTGCTTTCCTAAACGCGTTTTTTCCCAGATGAGTTTAAAATGGTCGTATGCCAGAAATAAATGCTCCGTAGATTTAATGAAGTCAGAATTACTCATCCAGTTTAATCTACAGCTATCCTGTGAAAAGTTCTTCAGCTCTATTAAAAAGGAAAAGGAAATTTTAAAAGAAGTAAAATCTTCGCTGAAATATAACGAATAAGTTACTCTCTTGTAAATAAATTATTTGCAATTTGTAACATTCACTCTTATGAAAAAGACTTTTTTTGATTTTGATTTGTATTTTTTTTTTTTCTGAAGACGAATAAGTCTCAACTATTTATATGATTTTAAATATTTTACTTTAATTAATTAATTACTATGGCTATTTTTGCTATGTTTTTCACGAAAACCTTATTTTAATTATGTACGTTGGTTTAAATATGTCCCGCTTTCGACGAAAGAATCCTGCCGTTTTCACTCAAAAAGATCCAAAATTCCGACTTGGTACAAAAAAAAATCTGGCAACGCTGATACATACACTCTTAGTCTCTATCACTCTAATATCGTTTTATAGTGAAATAAGTATGTAGAAATAAGTTTATTTGTAGTAGTAAACACTTGTGTAGGACAGTTTATATGAGGGGTAACATCTAGTGTTTAAGAGGAGAACTCGCTTAGTTAAGTATCGAGAACATTCAGCTCCTACAAGAACCTATAGTAGTTTCTCGAACCTATTTCAGTTATATAAATAGCCCCTTGGTGGCGAAGCAAATTCAATTGATTGTGAACTGCGATAAAATAAAGACAATGTGTTTGTAAGTAATAATGGAAAGTATTGAATAAATAAGTTTGTGAGTGATTTGAATAAAGTGAATTTGTGTTTTATTTGAAAAGTGAATAAGTTTTAATTGTCGGACTAAGCCGAATATTACAATATAATAAAAGTAAACCTTATAAGCACATCAAAAGTAACGATACAACAAATAAAGGAAACAATCAAATTATTACAAATTATGCACAACCAGACATATATACAAAAGAAAGGACTTGCAATGGGATCATCATTAAGTGGACTTCTAGCTGATATATATTTAAACCAATTTGAAAATAAATACATCCTATCAAACCTCAACCCATTACACCAGATATGTCGACGACACCACCTCCATTATTTTTAATGGTACAAATAGAGAATAGACAAATAGACATAATATCTATTTAATAAATATATAAACAGCATAAACCAACCAATACAATTCACAGTCGAAAATGAACAAAATAAATCAATAAATTTCCTAGACGTCACCGTAAAAAAACAAAACAACAAACTGGACTACAGCATCTACAGGAAAGCAACAACAACAGACACCACCATCCACAATGACTTCCACTTCCACCACCCAATATCACAAAAACTCGCATCATACAACGCCTTTATAAATATGTAGACTTCTCAACATCCCAATGAGCGAGCGGACAAAACTATGAAGGTGAAATCAACACAATAAAACACATAGCCGTAAGAAATGGATACACCACAGATATGATCGACCAATTAATCAGCAAAAGAAGAAATAAAATAAACAAGTCTAATAATACAAGTAACCAAATTGAAACATCTAAAGTGCCCCATACACATTTCAACTCGATTGTAAACTGAGTTGTCAACTAGGTTTGCGTTCGAGCACACACTGCATAGACTGAGTTGGAACGCATTGCTTCTACTTGCTCGACTTGCTTTAAATTCAAAAATTCGACTGATGCTGTTTTGACCAGAGAGAGGATACCGCAAATTTTATTTTACTGTTACTTCGTGTCTGTGAATAAATGAGAAAAAATAGCAACAAAAATGAGGTTGTAGGACCATATTTACTGCGATAGTATTGGTAAAAACACGCATACTATCGCAGTAACTATGGTCCATATCTTGTAGGAATTGTCATTTTGACAGCTCGGTTTCCCATCTCCCTCTTAAACTCATCTGTGCTTTGACAGCAAATCAACCAACTCGTCCACATGCGGTTCAAGTTGAAGGATTTTATATTCAACTTCAAAAAAATCAAAATCTTTTGATTTTTCTTCAACCAACCATTCAACTGTCAAATCGATGAAATGACAAGGCCACACACAGGTTGATTTACGTTTGATTTTTTGATTCAGTTGATGATTGAGTTGAACTGTGTATGGTGCGCTTAACTACATTTCAATAACATAGGTACATAAACTGGCTTCCACAATCCATCAATAACGAATTCAAAAAACAAATCTTCACAATTGCATATAAAACAAATAACAACATATTCAAAAATCTCCAATCAAAACATAACAACAATAACAAAAAAACATCAACTGGCGTTTACAAAATAACATGCGACAATTGCAACGAATACTAGATAGGAAAAACAGGAAGATCTTTCCGCGAAAGATTCTTAGAACACAAACCAGAACCAAACACCAGATCAACACATAGTTAAGAGTTAACTATAACTTTAAGGAGCGATTTAAGGCAAAAATAAATAAATGACACTTTTGACTTTATTAACAAAAAACTTTAGTAGCCGCAGTAGAAGAAAAAAACAACTTCAACTGTACACGATAATAGTCGACTATTAACAAAATTAACATAGAACAAAAAAGGAACTTAAGCTAAGTATACACGATTGAAAGATCTTCCAATATTGGTAAATTTTCGGATACAAATTTTCTCCAATTTTCTTTCAATCATGTTAACATTAACACCCAATTTTTTGTCTCAAAACTGACAGAAAAAAAAAGATGAAAGCCAATTTTTTTTCCAATTTTCTATCAAAAAATTGGCCGACTTCTTCCAATCGAGTGAAGGTGTGTAAACAAACAATTTTTCAAAAAATTGGACGGTTATCGACTAATTGGTGATTGGATAAAATACCTACTTTCAAACAACATCGTTCAATTTTTAATTGGAAGACAATTTTTCTTTCTACTTGAGAAAAATTAAAAAAGTCTTTGTGTTTTTAAACAACGTACATAAATGGATAACATGGACAAAGAATTGCTGAAGATAATAAAGAAGAAATCCTACAAGAAAAAAAGTTGAGAAGGATTGGACTCAGGAACAAATTTCGCAGCTCATTCAGCAGATCGAGACTAGGTGATGTTTGTGGGATGCAGGTTGTACGGAGTATAAGCTCCATAAAGACACAGTTTGGCAAAACGTTGGGGACACCATTGGGATGACCGTCAACGAGTGTAAAACCAAATGGTCGAACTTCCGCACAACTTTCAACTGTAGTCTGGAAAAGGTTTGTAAAAAAAAATCCGGCCAGGGAACAAGCGACAAAGTTGTTTAGTTGGAAGTTTTTTAAACCCATGCTGTTCTTGGAAAAAAGAACAAAGTTCTGCAATCTACCGAATCAATGTTGTCCTTAGAACTGGTAAGTTTGTTGGAATGCCCTTTGTAATTTTTTGAGCTGTATTTACAAACATATATGAAATATTTTTTAGAGTCCTGCTGGTGCTGAAAAAAAGTCAGTCTTTTCTGAAAGAACTGGGCGGGCAAGACACACCTTGTTTACCAACAACGACAATAGGGACGAAACGGCCCAGAAGTTTTGTTCCTAGATTTTCATTTGAGGAAAAACATGCATTGAGAAAAATGGCGGTCGAGGCGATGGAAAAAATACGCACCAATAATACCAATGTGATTTTTGGTGTGTACGTTGCATCCGAGCTAAATGCACTTCCAGAAGAACAAAGCACTTATGTTAGATCTAGACTTAGGGATGCGTTCAACCTCATTATGAAGCAACTACCTTTTGTGATGAGTACCTTTGTAAGATATGTTTCGGGTCGTGGCCCGAGACTTTTTAAAAAATAAAGAAAATACGATTTGCACTCGTTGAGTCCCAGTTTAAGACTGAATCATTTTATTAATTATTTCTTTTAAAATTACATTCTGATTTTTGCTGATTCTAAGTTATATTCAATTACATTTATATTCATTTACATTTTGCTGATTAAGTGTTAAAGTCGGATGCGCGTGCATTTGGATACTGTTACAAGATACGTTTTGTGGGAAATTATATTAAAGCAAATATTGATGGAAAAACCAAATGCGCGTGCATTGGGATAATGTTACAAGATATGTTTTGTGAGAAATTATATCAAAGCAAATATTGAGGGAGCGGAATGAGCAGAATGAGCAGAATATGTAACCTCTCCCCCCTTTATTTTAAAATTCTCCTGAATTTTGGAGGTGTCTTTATTACTGATTAACATTTTTACATTTTTCTTTTTTCTTAAAAAATAAATAGCAAGAACTGTAAGGAAAAATAACGAGATTACAAAATATTGAACATTTCTATGCACTTTAAGTATTTGTATGTTTTCTAGGTTTACAAAGTTTTTTAATACAATCTCTTCAAAATTTAAGCTTTTAGTAAAATTGTACTTAATGTTTTCTTCGTAAAAAAATCTATCAACAAATTGAATGTTCTTATTACTAAATGTTTGATTTAATATTTCTATTGAACAATTATTTAGTACAATCAAATAGTTTCCATTAAGATTTACTTTCCGATCATCACATTTGTTTACTATTTCTATATTGTTCATATTTTTGCAAAGGACAGTATAATCATCCAGTGACTTTATTTCAATTGCCTTATTTTCTTTAAGTTTACAATTACGCTTTAAAATACAATTATTAATTGGTTTTAATTCTTTTTCATATAGGATATTTTTATCATATTCGTACATTCTTCCATTAATTTCAATTACATATTGATCTTCAATTATTATTTCATATTTAGTTTCTGTAGGGTTAGCCGTTATTAGTTTAAAATCGACTAACTTGTAAGTGTTTGGTATTTTCATAGCTATTACAAGTCTTTCTTTATCGTATTTCAAAACTCCTACTCTTACATTTTTTAGTTTATAGAAATCCAATTTTGTTTCTGTTATTTCTGTAGCTGTTAATATGCTTGGATGAACTAATCCTAATTTAATATGTGCTATAGTGTCTATAATTTGGTTAATTTTGTCTTCTAGAAATCTTAATTTTAAAATGCAATCAGTTTTAAACTGCTGCTTAATAATGCGTTTTTCATTATTAGATAATTCTTCGTATGTTTGAGCTAATTGTTTTCTATCGGTTTCTATTATATTCTAAAGATCAAAGATGGAGTCGTTAAAATGGGAATTTATTTCAATTTGTTTGTTCAAATTAAAAATTGCGTTGCTATCATTTTCTTCTATTGTATTTAAATGTTTTAGGATTTCTTGTCTGTCGTTATCGTCCATTGTTCCAAAAAGCCATTTTTGTGCTGTTCCTACTATGTTGATGAGTCCCCGTTTTTGTCTCGTTTTTTCTAGTTCTATTGCCGAAATTTTAACTTCAATGTTTTCTATTGTTTTTCTGATTGTCATGTCATCTCCTGTTTGTAAGTTCCTAACACCGTCTTTTATTGAGTCAAGAATTTGCCTAAAGTCTTGGATGTTTATAATGTGAAGTATGGTTTGTGCGTCGTGAATAATTTCGGTCTGTCCCATATTTATAATGGAGTATCCATTTTCCGTGGTCAATTTGTTAATTGTTAGAGTTGCTAGTACTGGTGCTACTTGTGTCACTACCATGTAGGCTATTAATGTTATCTGAAAATGCACGAGGTCGTTTTAAATTCATTGGATGTTCCCTTTCCAATTTTTTTATCCTATAACGAGGTTCGTTTTTATAATAGTTTCTTTTATAATTTTTTACTGGTGCTACTTCCCTACTTTCATTGTATTCCTCTCGGACTTTGTTACGTTTTTCTGTTCTATTTTCTTTTTCTACCTGAACTCGATTTCTTAAAATAGCTATATCTGCAAACATTGCTTCCTCTGGTGACATTTTAAGTGTTGAGTGATATCTTTTGTTGTAATTAATAACTGCTCTATGAACTTTTTGTATTAGTGTAAGATCTATATTTCTCATTGCTACTAATTTTTCTTGAAGGGTGGAATGAAATCTTTCCACGTCACTATTTCCTGTGTGTGTATTGGGTTTCGTAAGATGAAGGTCCACTTCTTGTTGGATAAAAAATTCTTTCAAGTTTTCAGCCTGAAATTCATTATCCACAATGATCTTTTTTGGTTTACCGAATTTGGAGAAGTGTTCTTCTAAAGTTTCTATTTTTTTAATCCAATTTCTATTTGGTAAATAGTAAGCATAAGCTTTTTTCGTAAGCTTGTCTATAAAGGTGAGGAAAGGATGTTTCATAAAATAATAAATGTCCATATGTAGAATTTCGTTTGGCGTACTCGGAGTTTCGCTTATTTCAAATTTTTTCTTTATTGGCTTTCTTTCGTATTTAGTTTCAAGGCATGATTTGCAGTTATTTATAATTTTTGTGATTTCTTTAAATATTTGAGGGTAGTAAATTCTATCTTTAAGTGTATTGTACGTTTCGATTATACCGCTATGTAAACTTTCTTTTGTATGGTATAAAACAATTTGCTTGTGAAGCTCTTCCTCTGTTCTGATTTCTTCGGCTCTGAGTGTTGCTTTTATAAATCTAATTTCTTTGTCGTTACTAAAAAGTTCTATTAATAGTTTCTGTATTTTATTAAATTCTGCATACTCCAATTCAGTGTAAATGCCTATTAAACCTCGTTTTATAAATCTTCTTAAAACATCTATCCAGTACTCTCTGGTTTTACTCATGTCTAAATATATTATCCTTCTTTTATCTATTATTTCAATTTCTCTGTCTACATTATATTTTAAAATTAGTTGAGTCCTATATTTATTTACTATAGTTTCCTTAATTGGAATGTGGTCTAAATGCTGTTCCTCCTGTGAGTGGATGGTTGCATTATCTGATACGTTATTGATTGACATTTTATCTTCTATATTAGTTTCATCTACCTCAAGTTCTGGCATTCTTGATAAAAAATCGGCTACTTTATTTTCTTTCCCTTTCAAATATTCTATATCAAATTGATATTCTTGTAATTTTAATAGCCATCTCTGATTTCTCTGACAGAATTCCTTACCATTGTATTTCTTATTCAAATATTTAATTGGTTGGTGATCTGTTATGATTTTAAATTTCTTTCCCCATAAGTATGGTCTGTAATAAGTTACTGCCCACACAATTGCTAAAAATTCCTTGTCGGTGGCTGAATATTTTTTCTCGTGGTCGTTTAATGACCTTGATGCGTAGCATACTGGTTGACTTTCCTGTGTCAAAACAGCCCCAATTGCATAATTACTTGCATCTGTATAGACCGTGAAGGTTTTTTCAAAATTTGGAAATTTTAAAATAGGATGTTTGATAATATTACGCTTAAGTGTCTCGAATGCTTGGATGTATTCCGGATCATTCGTATTAATTTTTGAATCTTTTTTTAGGTATTTGATCATAGGGTACGCTATTTTTGCATAATCCTTGACAAATTTTCGGTAATAGCCTGTGGCTCCTAGGAATGATTTTATTTGTTTCTCGGTTTTGGGGAGACGATATTCTTCAATGCATTTGATTTTATTTGGATTCGGTTTCATGCCTTCAGAAGTCAGGACATGTCCCAAAAATTCTGTATTTTTTTTCATAAACGAACATTTATCGAACTGAATCTTAAGGTTGTGCTCTGAAAGTTTTTTGAAAATTAGGTTTAGGGAATGCAAATGTTCCTTTAGACTGGTTGAAAAAATTAGAATGTCATCTAGGTAGACAACACAAATTTTATTTATAAATTCCCTTAAAATCTCGTTCATTAGCCGCTGGAAGGTGGCTGGCGCGTTCTTTAGGCCGAAGGGCATTCTAAAGTACTCATAGAGTCCATTGGGTGTTACGAAAGCTGTTTTTTCAACGTCATTCGGATGAATTTTAATTTGATGATATCCTTTTGCAAGATCTATTGAGGAGAAGTACTGGGCTCTGCCCAATTTGTCTAGTATACCCTCAATGTTTGGAATGGGGAATTTATCATCAATAGTTATCTCATTGAGCTTACGATAATCTACACATAATCTGAACTTTTTTCACCTGAGTTGTCCATTTTCTTTTCTACGACCACAATTGGCGATGCATATCTACTATTTGATTTCCTAATAATTCCCTGAGCTTCCATCTCCTGTACTTGTCGTCTGACTTCCTCCTCGTGTTTTGGAGGTAATCTATATATTTTAGCGTGTACTGATTGGTCTACTGTTGTTCTTATTTCATGCATAATTGTATCTGTATTTGTTAACTGATCGCCATCATGATAAATTAAATTTTTAAATTTGTTTAATAATTGGTCTATTCCTTCTCTTTCTTCTGCGTTTAAATGGTTTAAGTCCATTTCTTTTTCTTCTCCAAAAAGTTCGAAACAATCAAATGTCGTTCTTCCGTTTTCGGAATAAAGGGGGATTCTTACGTCGTTGTTTAATATAAGTGTCCTCTTATCAAAATCTAAGTTTTTGACAATTTTGCTTAACAGATCCATGCCAATTAGAATATCGTATGGTTTGTTACCTAAGTTTCTTTTATACCATTTCGTTTCTTCTTTAGGGTTATAGTTAAATTCCTTTGGAATGGAAGTAATTATTCTTTCAACAACTTCGTTTGTTATATTATTTATTGTTTGTAATCTCATGCTAAGCTTTTCACATATTGGGAATCTACTACAATCTACTGAATTTGAGTTAATTATGCTCATTGTCGAACCTGTATCTACTAAGCCTTTGTAAGTTTGGTCGTCAATTGTAATATCCATAAAAATTTTGTTTCCGAGCCCTATCGGAGAAAGAAATTCAGCATCGACGTTATGAATTTCTTCTTCCTTGGATTCGATTTGATCAATAGACATTGGTGCCGGGTATTGCACTGCGTTTCTAATTTGACCAGAAGGGTTAAAGTTTGGTTGCTGATACGTTTGGCTATATTGTCTAAATGGATTAAAATTATTGTTTTTATATTGTATAGCATTTTGATTGTTATTAAAATTATTTTGTCTGGGGAAGTTGTTTTGTTCGTATGAAGTAAAGTTTCGGTACTGTCCTGTGAGATTGGAATTGCTTGGAAAACTATTGTCTTGTTTTTGATAATATTGATTGAAATTATAACTGTTTTCGTTACGCCTGAAATTTTTAAAACTATAATTTCTTCTGTCTATTTGTATGTTTCCCTCATCATATCCGATATACGTATACAAAATTTGTTTTAATTTATGGATATCATAAATATCTTTTATCTCTCTAGATAGATTCCCTAAAGCTATTTGTTTTACTCTGTTAATAATTAATGCATAAAAATTCTTTTTCGCCTCGCTTGAGTTACTTTCATACGTTGAGTACATATTTACTTCTTGAATAATGTCTTCAATTTTATAATTTAAATCAGCTATAGAATTTACCTTTAGATACGATATCTTATTTGCGACATCCTTGTAATTGATGTTGGGCCGGAAGTGTTGTTTTAAGAGTTCCCTAGCTTCTGTCCATGTTGCTGTTTGGTTATGGATTAATAATTCCTTAGCTCTCCCCGTAAATTTTGTGTTGTAGATTGCTTGCCATCGTTCATTTTTCTCTGATTCTCTCACTGCATTTATGTGGTTCTCCACAACATAGATAAATTGCGTAAGCGTTTGACAGTTCCCTTCAAACTCTCGGATGTACGCTATTTCTCTTAGTATCTTCACCGTTGCACTATTTTGTTGCCTTCCCGTTACCGCTAAGGCTTCGATAGCTTGTACCAGCCTATCCAAATTTTCTGGTTCCATATTCGGGATTATGGGCCAAAACTTAAGACTGATGTCTCTTTTTTGTTTAATGTTGACTGAATTTATTGTTTACACGGAACAACCACAACAACAAAAAATCACTTGTCTCAAGAATTGTTTAATTTCAAAGTTTTTATTTAATATTTAAAAAAAAATTCAACAGAAAACAAGTTTTTTTTTCGATTTACGAAAAATGTTCACTTCTTGTTTTCTTTTTACCCGATGCACGAAAAATGTTCACTTTTTCTTGGGTTGGTTTTTTTTTCTACTTTCCCGATTTACGAAAAATGTTCACTTTTTCTTGGGTTGTTTTTTTTTTCTTTCCCGATTTACGAAAAATTTTCACTTTTTCTTGGGTTGGTTTTTTACTTTGTTCACCGACTGCGCCAGATATGTTTCGGGTCGTGGCCCGAGACTTTTTAAAAAATAAAGAAAATACGATTTGCACTCGTTGAGTCCCAGTTTAAGACTGAATCATTTTATTAATTATTTCTTTTAAAATTACATTCTGATTTTTGCTGATTCTAAGTTATATTCAATTACATTTATATTCATTTACATTTTGCTGATTAAGTGTTAAAGTCGGATGCGCGTGCATTTGGATACTGTTACAAGATACGTTTTGTGGGAAATTATATTAAAGCAAATATTGATGGGAAAACCAAATGCGCGTGCATTGGGATAATGTTACAAGATATGTTTTGTGAGAAATTATATCAAAGCAAATATTGAAGGAGCGGAATGAGCAGAATGAGCAGAATATGTAACCTGTATACCCATTCATATCTTCCGGTTCCTTTATTATTTACATGTATGTATGTATGTACATACTTGTAATCTATGAGTAGCCTTATCTAGTTTGTGAAAAAAAAGTTTATTTTGGAAAAAGGTTTCGAACAGTTCTTTAAGAAAGTACTGTATTGCTATTTACGTTTTTATGTATCTGTTATTATTCGTTTCAGTTTCCTAATGGACAGGAGCCGCGTTAAATGACATTTAAACTATCTTCAAACTCTAATATTATGTTTCCACTGAACGATAATCTAGATTATCTTCCAGTTTGATTTAAAATAATCTAGTAGTGTTTCCACTGGATTTTATTAGATTAGAGCTGTCAAAATTACAATGCCTACAAGCTATGGACCATAGTAACTGCGATAGTATGCGTGTTTTTACCAATACTATCACAGTAAATATGGTCCTACCACCTCATTTTTGTTGCTGTTTTTTCTCATTTATTCACAGACACGAAGTTACAGTAAAATGAAATTTGCGGTATCCGGAGGGTAAAACGTAAGTCAGTTTCCGATCTCCTTTTGTCTCTTCTTTTTTTTTTGTCTTTTCTTCTCTCCTTCTTCCACCGATTCCTTGGAAATTGGAAAGTGAGTCCGTTCAGCACAGTCCAAATCAAGTAGATTAATTTGAAATCTTGAATCGAGATGATTAAATTTTGTATGGTAAATCTAGTGATTTCGAATAGATTTCATGTAGATTTGAGATAATCTCAGATTATCGTTCAATGGAAACAGCTTATAAATCTAGTGATTTCGAATAGATTTCATGTAGATTTGAGATAATCTCAGATTATCGTTCAATGGAAACAGCTTATAACGAAGTGTTGTTTGTTTGTGATGAGGATGACCAAGCTAGTAGTGCATTCAACGAAGATGAATCCAATAATGCTGTGGAAAGGGTACCGTCCGAAATTGATGTCACCGAAAATTCAAAACATTGAACAAAAAACACAATTTTCTTAAATAAAAATTAACTACATATTTTTATGTTTCCTTGTTATTTAGTTAAATATGATAAAAATTTGGTGATTTGGGAGGATTTCGTATCAAACCAGGCCTAAAGGCATCTATACTACCACTCTAATCCACCTTCTTCGACAAAATATGTTTTAAACTCTTCTTGCACATCCTTGTCTTCAAATTGTGTTTCCGAACGTTCCCTTTGCAATGAATGTAGAGGCCTTCCATACTCAACTTCTTGTCTCCAGTTCCCCAAAATAAGCGTATGGTTTTCATCATGACGGTCAAATGAATTGCTTGGAGCGTACCTAATCCTATTTGTCGTCATAAGGTAATTGTGAAGAACGCAACAAGCAACTTAACTTTTTTTTTCGGCATCCACATGTATAGGCAAATAGAACATGGAAGTGTGCTGCAATAATTCCAAAAAAAATTCAATGATGCGGCGAGATCGGCTTAGCCTGTAATTGTATACACGCTGCATCATGGTGAGACCAAATGGCTATAACATATTTGGCCGCAAAGCGAATGCGTCGTCTGCAACTAGAACGTATGGAACAGGTAAGCTTCTTCCAGGTAAAGCTTTGGGTAACGGTAAGCAAAGTTTATTGCTGTCTAAAGCTTGTCCAAACGAGCATCGATTGAAAACACCACCATCCGAAGATCGTCCATTTCGACCAACGTCTATGTATAGGAGTTTATATTCTGCATCAGCAACACCCATTAGTATAACACTGTGGGGCCCTTATAATTGTAAAAGATGCTCCCAGAATTAGGTGGTGCTACCATTACAATATGCTTTCCATCCACTGCTCCAATGCAGTTCGGAAAGTTCCACATGTTATTAAATAGGTCAGCAACAACTTTCCAAGCCTCTGAAGTTCTTGGCATCTATATAAACACAATTTTACATGTACATGTAAGACTTAGGTAATGTAACCAAAGTACCTGAATATAGCTGTCAACAAGCACTTTATAAATTGCATCCAGGACTTCAGGTACTATTTTGGAGATCGTTTTTGCTGGAATACGGAATAAATAGTGCAAGGACCGAAAATTATCGATTGTTGCAAGGAATCGTAGCGTCAGCGCAAGACGTTCAGCCGCTGAAATACTTTCACGCATGTTTGTATTTTTCTTTTCGATCAATGGAGTCACTTGCGAAAGAAGGAAATCAAATTGATTCGAGTCCATGCGCAAAACATTCTGATAAAGTTCCGGTTCGCCGCTTCGCAATTCGACGAGTAATTTAGTGTAAAGCCCTTCCTCCTTGTGATGCGCTACCCAATCTTTCGTCCAAACTTTGCGATGTCTCTTTTGTGGCAACTCGCTTTCCAACAAATATGCTGCCAAGATAGTTGCTATTGCTCTCTTCATATTTTTTCCATTTATTTTTAAAATTTTGCTAAATATTCTAGGTATCTGATTTTTTTCATAACCTATGGCTTCAAAAATATTTCACTTCCAAAATCAAATTTCATATCTTCAATCATCTATTAAGAAAATTGTTTTCCAGTGGGTCTACCAATTTTTTGTTAACTTAAGGCTTTCAATCGTGTAAACGGGCAATTTTTATTTGGATGACAAAAAATTGTCGACAATCGACAGCCAATTTTCTTCAAATAAATAAATTTATTTTTGGATAAAATTGGCCAACCGTATAAACAGAAAATTATTTATTTATGTTGTTTGGCGCCTCTGAATTTCGAACATGGAAAGTTGTCAGCAATGGACCAGCAACAGCAAATTTAGGACTTTGACCAAACACAAAAATCAACTCCAGCTTGTAAACCCATAAAGAAATGCGTTATTGACATTTGGCATTTCTGTTTCTTCAAAATTTGAAACTGAAACGAATCGTTTATTTAGTCAAACAATTATGCTGGAAGGAAGCAACAATTGAGAACAAAAAACAATGGAAAACAATTTCAAAAAATAATAAAAGAACTGCTTTGAGTTTCAACAATTTTTACGGAGTTCCTATTCAGGTGCAAAGATGGGCAAATACCTGATAAAAATTGATTTATTATGTACCTACAAAGCGAAGAAGTGGCTTCAAGGAAAAAGGACATTTCAAGGTCATATGTATGTTCATTTGATATCAGGATTGGGTTCTCAAGAGGTTTGGTATTTGTATTTGCGTTTTATTCGCTGACCTGTCAAAAACGTAATTACCAACTCTTTCAAAATGTTTAATTTTCTTATATTTAGGTCTGTTTTTGAAGACCGTTCTATTCTCAACTATGTTTTCACATTGATCTAAAATTGCCTCTGTATCCTTGTTTTTTCTATTTATCCTTGTTGTTTTTTCTATCTGTGTGCAAGGGAGTTGACCTTCTTTAGATAGGTTTTTAGTTATAAATTCTATTGGTCTCAGTTTAGTTGTGGAATGTATGGTGTTTTTGTACATCGAAATCACGTCAAACAACTTTTCGTCCAGTGCGGAATTATTTTTAGCCACATACATTATTCTCAAATGATCATTTAATGTACCGTGCAATAGTTCAAATTCAGCGTTACCAGTCTTTAAAGAAGCTGCTGCTTGGTGGAAAACTATTTTGTTTTCTTCTAAAAACTGGCCAACTGCTGAATGAATTGGATGCACGTATAACCATCTGAAATAAGCACACTCAAAACAATAGCAATCTGACAAACACAACTTAATAGAAAGATGAACAAGAGTTCTGAAACGCGTCGCTGATCTATGTAAAAAATATTATTTATTTACAATATAAAGTTTTAAATAAATTGTTAAAATAAAACAATCTTTTTTATTTAAAAATAAACATAAAAACACATATTATCCTTGTAAATCATAATGTTTTCTATACATAGTAAACTCATGAAAAAATAACAAAGCAATTCTCTGTGAAATTTGCAGAGGAATAGTAGAAAGCATAAAAGTTTAAAACTGTTTAGAGCTGAAATACTTGTTAAGTTAATGAATCAAAGGGCACGGTAGAGCCCAGCCAAGTTCTAGCACTACTCCCTTTTTACAGGATCGGAACTCAAGCACATTTTTAACCCCCCATAACCCATAGAGTTAGGAACTTTAAATTTTAATTACGTATTAACTTCATGGGCACAAAGGCCACTACTTCCTGAGATATTGAACAGTACAAATTTCAAAAACCGTAATTGACTGACTCACTCACTGACTGACTGACTGATTATCAAAATTATGAGGCACTTCTAACAATAGCAGAATCTTGAAATTTGATACAATGGTAGGTTTTTGGCTGTATACAAAGGAAAAAATCGAAAATTTCAATTTGCTCATTCAGGGGGCGTGGTATCCGCCCACTTTCTAAAATTTAGAATTATTTGTTTGAGTTTTGGTTGCATGAAAAATATGAGCAAAAAAATCTATTTCCATTTAGGGGCGTGGTATCCGCCCACTTTGTTAAAATGGTCGAAAACGTTTAAAATCGAAATTCTGATAGGGTTTCGGTTGAGTATAAGAGATAGTAAAGTACAAAATTGCAGTTTCATTATAGGGGCGTGGCTGCCACCCACTTTCTTAAAATGGTCATAGGATGTTGAAATTTAGAATCCTGGTTTGTTTAACTTCATAAAACTCCATGAGTAAAAGAAAATATAAAATAATTTGGATGAAAATTTACAAGTTCACTTGGCAAGTTTTCGTTTGAAGCGTGATTAATAACATTTTAAAACTTGAACAGTGAACTTGTAAATTTTCATCCTAACTATTTTATATTTTCTTTTAATATTAATGTTTTATCTTCTATGATTTAAAATATTCAATATAACACTTTTACATGTAAGAACTTGGCGTTCTTTTAGATCTCATTACTTTTGGTGGCTAACTTTTTACACAGTGTTGTTCGTACATAAGAGAACTTGGCTCTTTTTTTACATTTTATGTTTTTGTTCTGGTATCTATATCTACTATAATTATGTTGATTTTATGAATATTTGTTTAGTTTAAATACTTTTTAAAATACACATTTCGTTATTTAGAAATATTTTTTTATTTAAACTACACATATAATTTTCAAATTAAATTTAAGAATTTGGTTCCTACATAAAAAAAAGATGTACATTTATGTAGATTTATGAAAATATTCGCAAGCTGCCGATCAGATGTCAAGGGAAAAAACTATCAAGTGTTTGAGAAGAAGGGGTCAATTCAGAATTCAATTCTTTTGTTTTCAAGGAATTTTTCGGCTTCAATTCTTTTTTAAGATTGCAAAAAAGCCGAAAAACTTATTTTGAAAATTTGGCCTTGATTCCAAAATTTTGTTTGCGCAATTTCTAACTGAACTAAGAATTTAAACCAAATTGGAGTAGTTTAGTTTTTGAAAAGAAAATAAGGCCAAATTTCAAATTCGGCTCAATTTCGTCACGTCACACACTAAATAGGGCTGTAATAATATTACCATTTTAACTATCGGTTTAATTTTTTGCATATATTGCATCTTTTCATTTAATTATAGGTGAGAAACCTTTTAAATGTGAACACGATGGCTGCGATCGACGATTTGCAAACTCTTCGGATCGTAAGAAGCATTCCCATGTCCATACTTCAGACAAGCCTTACAACTGCCGCATTAACGGTTGCGACAAGTCATACACTCACCCATCTTCACTGAGGAAACATATGAAAGTAAGATTCCCATTTAAATAATATTTATTTATATTGTGTAAAAATAAATTAATGATTAATGATAAATGATATTGCGGATCCAAATCAAGAATACAACTGAACACGTTGCTCACATATATTCACTTTGTTGTAATTGTGTTCTCGTTGGGAACAACGGTGTCTCCGTATTATGTGTCGTCCGTGTCCATTCAGCGTTTTCATTTCGTCGCAAACTTGTCTCGGCCTACGTCGCGGGGTCCATCAAAATATTTTAAAAAATAAAAATAAAACAAAATAAACATAGTACCAATAAAAAAAATAAAAACGAAACTAAAAAATTAACAAACCAACAATATACAGGGTGATTCACGAACGCCGTCCCAACGTGCAGGTTGGGTCAAGACAAGACGAGACAAGAAAAAATATCGTAAGCGAAGGCGAGTCTATTTTCCCCCGTTTACCCGGGAGAGGTAATTTTCTAAAAAAAAAAAAAAATGGATTTTATTTGGCTTAGACTCCATTGGGGCTGAACAATTGAAAACAGAGCTCATATTACTTAGGTAAGGTTAAAGTGTATCCACATTAAAGAAAACATGATACTTTCGTTGACGTTTTTACTTGCGACATATAGAATAGATAAATAGATATAATTTGATTTATATAAATCATATAAGCATGACTTCTAAAAGCCGTCTGCGTCTGCCAGAGTTTGCTCTATTTTAATACAATGAGAAAAAAAACGTATAAGATTGAATAAACATAAATCTATACTAATATATAAAGCTGAAGAGTTTGTTCGTTTAAACGCGGTAATCTCAGGAACTACTGGTTCGAATGGTGTAACTCTTTTTGTGTTGGATGGTCCATTAATCGAGGAAGGCGTTAGGCTACTTAACATTAAGCTGTGACCAATAGCAGCAAAGAGTCTGTGGAAAATGTGGAAAAAATGGCAAAAAATATTAATTTGTCTTATCGCGCGCTTATCTCAGGAACTGCTTAATCAAATTGATTTTTTTTAATGTTGAATGGTCCATTTATCGAAGAAGGCTTGAAGCTATATAACATTAAGCTGCGACCAATAGGAGCGAAGAATTTGTGGAAAATGTGGAAAAAACGGCAAACAATACAATACAATCTATACTAATATATAAAGCTGAAGAGTTTGTTCGTTTGAACGCGGTAATTTCAGGAACTACTGGTTCGAATTGTAATTCAGCGAAGAATCTGTGGAAAAAACGGAAAAAACATTTATTTTTCTGCGTTTTAACGCGCTTATCTCAGGAACTGCTCAGTCAAATTGAACAATTCTTTTTGTGTCGAATGGTGAATTTATCGAGGAAGGCTAGAAGCTATATAATACTACGCTGCTATCAATAGGAGCGAAGCGTCAGTTAAAAACATTGCGAAAACGGCAAAAAATATTCATTTTTTAAGGCTTCTGTTGTTTGCTTGAACCCGCTGATCTCAGGAACTGCTAAATCAAATTGAACAATTATTTTGTGTTTAATAGTTTATTTATTATAGAAGGCCTTACGCTATATAACATTAAGCGATATAAGCGAAGAATCAGTGGAAAGATTGGAAAAAAAACGGCGAAAAATATTGATTTTTCTTGGTATGTGTTGAACAAATTACTGTGCAGTGTACTCTGCTCAGCACTGACTGATTTTAGAATTAAAGTACCAGAATTTCAACAAAAAACAATACGAGCATGTATAGGTGGATATTGTGTTACTATTTTTCCCATTCAGTAGTAATGGCTGTCATAGCGCCGCCCCGCGCGCTGTCGTCCTTTTTCAATTCAATAACAACATAGAAGTTAGAAAGATGAGAACGAAAAATATTGTGTTGGCGTTGTATCAAACTTAAGGCAGGCTAGCCAAGCAAATGATATAAAAAATGCCAGTTCCACCTAACAAAATCTCACTGAGATCTCAGAGATCTTAGAGATATTTTAAGTGGAACAAAAAAATCACAGCTGAGAACTGAGATATTTTTCTGAGATCTCTGAGATGAAATTATTTTGGATTCGATTTCTCACTCAGCTATTTTGACATGGCTGACATATATGCAACAACAATTAGTATGGTAACCATTGTATCTCAATGATAACTGAGCATTTTGTTCCACCAAATGATTTTGCCTCAGTTAAGGTGACATTGAGATCTCAGTGAGATGTTGTTAGGTGGAACTGGCCTAATAACTGCTCAAATTAGAATTTTGAGAGTTCAATTGATTTGTGAATGTGATTGATTGCAGTGAATGTGATTGATTGCACTATTTGTGCAGATTATTGCGTTTAAACAATATCATTTTATATATTTCTTAACTAAAAAATTTGCGCAGTTTAAAGAAACAGGAAAAAATTGACTGTAGGAAAAAAAAACCATGCAGAAGTAAAAAAACGTGTTGGAGTAAGAGAGATATTAGAATTAGGGAGAGTTCGACCAAGGGAATGCTTTAAGTATAAAAAACTGAAGGAAATCGTAAAAAATGTTCAAAATTTTCAAGTTTAAGAGAATTACGACCTAGGGAGAGTTGACTGCAATGCAATAATTTTACAATAACTTCGCAACAAAATTCCCACGCGCGCATGATGCACAAGTCGAGACAATACTCTAGCCGGTGGACGAGGGAGAGGCGGATGAAGTCGCGGGCAACTGCTAGTAATAATAAAAATAAAATAAATAAATAGAGTGGCGCGACAGCTCTTGAAGAGCCAAGGCCTTAGTGGCTTACTCTCATCAACAATTCTCTGAGTGCGTGTGAAGAATTGAGGGGACCTACAATTTAACGCCGATTCCGAACGGCAGAGTTGAGAAGCACTTTTTCATGACAGATAGATACTCTTGGAAGATTTGTCAGGTCTTCGCAAGAGGCAGTGCCCGTGAAAGATGAAATAAAAACTTGGCCTGAGTAGGACTCGAACCAACGACGTTCTGCTTAGCAGCCAACGCACTTACCAACTAAGCTAAGGGCAACTGCGCTAGTAATAATATAATTGTATAAATCACACAGCGATTGAATTTCAAAAATCAAAACAGCTTTATTATTTGAAATCTGTATCTTTCCGCTTTCGAACTGTAGCAAAATAGTTTTTCCCAATCTTTTCCATTAAGGAGTTCCATCATTTCAACTTCACTCAAAACATTTTTTCCGAAGCAAGCCCTTCTGATTTCCTTCAACACAGGGCACATAACCAAGAAGTGGAGTACATCTTCCCTCGTCCCTAGGTTACACATTTCACATTCAGCTCTCAAATCTTCTGTATGTAGTTAGTTAGTTAGATAGTTAAGCTTTTGAAGCTCTCTTCTCATCTTGAAAATTGTGGATAATTTTTTCACACTAAAGTTGATACGGAAGTAGTTCCTATCTTCAAGAATGTGCTGCAGGTTTACGTATATAGATCGATGCATTGATGTCCTCGCTTTCCATATACATTCCTGCATCCATGTTTGATCCAAGCACTTCACCATTTCATACATTTGTTTATTTCATATGTCAACGATTTCTAAGGTAAGTTCTTTTCAGAAAAAATCTTTGAATTTGTTCAACAATGTTAAATTTTTCGCGATTGTGAATCCAAGATATTATAAATATGTTGTTGTATGTGTTTCACGATTTCAATATTACTTCCATTGTAGTTGTAGGTCCAATGTTCCGTCCTGGAATACCTTCCTCCACCATATCTATAAATCATAGCTTTTGTTTTTTCCAAATTAACCCAGAGAGTTGACAATATGTGTGGAGCCAATTGATCATCATTTGCAGAGCTTCAGAAGAATAGGCAAAGAGGACCAAATCATCAGTAAAAACTAAGCCTATTATTTTAGTTCCTGCAAAATCTACTCCATTATAATATATGGCAAGTATTGCATTCGTAAAGAAAAACATCACGATGAGAGAGAGGTAAAAAAAAGTGGGTCCGGCAATTCCGTCCGTCTGTTTGTCTGTAAACGCACTTGCATCCACTGCGAATTGACTTCGAATTCGAAAATTAGAGGTTTGAGCGAATTCGCGTGAGTCGTTTTTATTTATTTTTCTTAAGATCAAAACTTACGGTAGCCACCATGAATATTTTTCAACCATAAACCAAAAGTTTCAATTTTCTCAAAAACGGCTCTTACGATATTTTTTTTTAAATATCCTCTTAAATTTTTTTTTTCGGAGCTATGGTGTTTTTAATGTAAAAAATTATTTTTGCATTATTCCAAAAGGGATCCTTTAATAGAAAAGTTTTTTATAAGATTTTCTCGCAAAATAATAGTCCCATCAGAGTTTTCATCCAGCTTTCCATGAAATAGCACAAAAGCCTACACCGACACAAAATATGAAAACTATATAGATTTCTCCGCACCGTGTGTCATATTGTTAAGTTGGTGTAAGAAACCACCCACCAAAAAAGGAGCCCACTCATCCAGCCCCGTAGCAACCCAGGGGCTAGGAGGGGCTTTGCCCCCCCACGCATTTCTTCATTTTATTGCATATAAGATCAATACTAGAAAATAAAACAAAAACAGTATAATAAATGTCATTTTAAATTTTTTTTAAATTTTTAAAATAATTGGATTTTGCGGTTTTTCTGCCTATTAAACCGCAAAAGAACCGTATCTATACTCTGTCCGATAAAAATTGGCAGTACAGGGAAGATAGGGATATCTGCATCTCGTTTGTACTTTTTTAATACCCATAAGTACTTTTCTCAAAAAAGCTCTTACAGGGTTTCCGTAATGCGCATTTTGAATTCGAAAAAGCTAAATGAAATAACTGAAGGGTTGTCATTCTTCTTTTTAACATTGATTTTCATTTCGTTTTTTATTATATATGAAAATAAAATAAAATTTATCTTTTTCCACACCACCAAGAGGTAAGATAAAAGGCACGTTTTTGAAGGGTATCCCCAGTAGGCCTAATCCCTTTTTAATAAAAAACAAACAAAAAATAAAAATTTATTCATAAATATCAAGATAACAAAAAAATAAAATAAACAAGCATCTTTATGTCGTTTTTTTTGTTGCTGTAGTCGGAGCTTTGTTTTTTCTTTCGTGAATGATATGATGCGTTATCCAGGACAATAACTGAGTTGGGATCCAGGCACGTAAGCGTTTTCTTGAACCACTTTTCGTATACGTCGGCGTTCATGTCTTCGTGATAATCCCCACTGCTTCCAGAAACGAAACATAGGAGTCCGCCGTCTACGAAACCTGTAGAGCTTCCTATGTGCGTTATTATCAGCCTTTTACCTTTTCCCGATGGTGAACGCAAACCTGTTGATAAACCCTCCGTGAACGCTTGCCGAGGTGTTAATATGGACGGATCTTACCAAACTTTATCTTTTGTGTGCCCTTCGTTTAGCCAAGTTTCATCAGTGTAATAGATTTTGCGGTTTTGTTCTCTCAGTTTTTTTAATTTCACGCAAGTATCGCCTTCTCCATGCGATGATGTCGTTTCTTTCTAGTAAAACACTTTTCCGCTGACGACTGGCAAATTTAAAGCCTAGATTTTTTGTCAAAATCGTATGCAAGTAAGACCTGCTGATTTTGTTGATGTTCACATTGAGTTTTACCTCATTCAATATTTTATCCAGCGTCGGTAATTCATTATTTGAAAAAAACTGGTGAACAATTTGCCTGATCGCACATTTATCAAAATCATCAATTTTTATTCTGCGACTAGATTGGTTTTTCTTTTTTGGTGGTGAGTTGTGGCCTTTGGTGCTATTTTCTTTTAGAAGTCTGTACACTGTTCGTTATTCAGTGTTCAGATACAGAAAATATATCAACAACCTGCTTTACAGCCCGGTTTTACTTTGCAGGTTCTTGCAAATTGATTTTGTCGCCTCAACTATCTCTTTTTTTTCGGCACTCAAGTCCTTCGAGCATTTTGATGTTGAAGCCATTTTGCACAACACAACAAAAGCACAACAATAAAACACAAACAACACAACAAAAGCACAACAAGAAAAAACAAACCACACAACAACAGCACAACAATATTATCACAATAATGCACAAAAATAACTCGCAAAATCAACAAACCTACCGCCCGGTACGAGAATCTACGCAAATAATATTGTTCCTCAAATTAAATGGCTTTGATTTTTATAACTGCATTTTAACTGATTTGCAAAACTTTAAAAAAAATGCAAAAGTCAAACACAACTCGATAACTCTCATCGTTAAGAAAGCTCTCAAAGCAAAAGCTCCTCAACAGAAATCCATTGAAAAAGTAAGAAAAAAATACGAAGTGAGTTACGAAATAGAAAAAGGCAACTCTGAATATGTGTGATTTAATGAGGGTTGAAAAGCAGCAGAGAACGATCAGTGCATGTTCGTGTGTGTGCCAGGCAGGTCGTTATGGGCTCTACGTCGGATGCCATCGAAAATTCATGGGTGTTTTATAAAACTTTTTAAAGGAGTTCCCTTCAATTGGGTATGGTGTAGAGAACAGCGCGCCACTGATTTTTAAAAAGCTCTCCCATAAGGCCTGTACTGCCAATTTTTATCGGACAGAGTATAGGTTAAGTTCATCGAGCCTTTTTTTCTCGAAAGCGAGAGAAGATAAATTGTTTAGTCTGTCAGTAGACATATTGGGCAGGTTCAGCTGCGTAAGGCACTTGAAGTTAAGTCAAAATTCACGTACCTGATTGGTCAGGTTTCAAAAAAAAATCTTTCCATTTTAGTCAATTTCATTGAAAAGTAGACTGGAAAATAAGGCAAATATATTTGCCTTAAAATCAAGTAACAGCTGTTTGTTTGCTGTCATTTGCTTGTGAAATAAAAAAAATTCATATTGCACGTGAACTTTATTCGGTAAATACGGTTTGATTTTAATTAATTTAAAGTTTTATAAAAACGAAATTTAAAGTTTGGCAAAATGACCAAACGTATAAGTTTGAAGACTCCGAAGAGGTTTTCAAATGCCTTTACATAGTTATTTTCTTAGGCTTGGCTTGAATTTTAAAATTTGAAACTAAAGACATTTGAATAAAATAGACTTTGCCTTAAGTTAAACAGGCGTTCAGGGAAAGTAACTTGCCTAAACTTCAAGTGCCTAACGCAGCTGAACCTGCCCATTGACACGCCCGGCCGGCGGCGCCACCGCATGACTTGCGTTAATATTGAAAAGAACGATTCACATACATCTGTAACCTATAGATGGAAACGTTTCTATGGCTGCGATAAGATTGTAAACGTTTTCCATGCCGTGTCGCACTTTATAAAATTCTGCTAAAATGTCGGTTTTATTTTTTGTATGTTCTTTTCCTTTTCTTGCTCTTAAAATATTTAGCTTTTCCTGGTCGGCGAGAGTTTTATTTTTATTTTTATTTTATCGAGTTCAATTTTACTTGGCATTGTGATGCCTAACTCAGTCAATGGATGCAATGAAACGGTTTGACATTTCCGTTACAACTATGTCGATTGTTTCAAAATACGCTGATTTAAGATTGACTTCTGGTTCAGATTGATTTCCAAGTGTGGAGTACACACTCGAAGCGTTGAGCATTTTCGACTGTCGTCAATGTCGATTTGGGCGGCTTGAAGCAAAATCTCCGTCAATCATAATCAGAACGTATTTTTTTTAAAAGGTTTTTTGTCTCAAATTCATATTTTTCAAAATTGTTCTGCGATCTTAAATTTTGTATTGTTTGGTAAACCGCTTTTACAAGTGCTATCGAATCTTTGTACCCAATTTCACGGCCTTGTAATATTTTTGTGACCGGTTCAACAATTTCCAACAAGTCCTTCGTAAACGGTAAGGCAAATACAAATTCTATTGAATACATAACATGGAACAATACTGCACCTAATGCAACCTCATCCTCATCAGTCATCACCGTCGAATCCTGCTGCACCAGTGATTTGAGGCAAAGTCTCCATGAAATGTTCATAGTTGCAAAGAATGGATTTAGACGCACGTAAGTGGCCAACCCAGCGAGTCTCTATAAGATTTAATGTGGAATGGCCTTCGTAATGTTGCTTAATTGTGTGCCGACGACAGAAAAATTTAGCAATGTGTTTAACCTTAAAATATTTAAATAAATGTGAAGCACAGTGGATATCCAAAATAATCAAACCTGATCAAAAAATTGTTTCACTAGTTGGACACTTTCAATTGCTTTGATTATTTCCAAATGAAATTGATGGTTCAGACAGTAAAAATAGGGTTGGGGTTCGTTACGATACAAAAAATCGAAAAAAAAACAAACCATAGGTGTTTTGAAAGGTCATCTCGAGTTTAACAATAGATAGTCACTCTTACTCACTTGTATCTTTTTGTTGACATAAATGTTGTGTTTCTAAGGCATGATTTGATTTCAAAAAAAAAAGTTATCGCTAAAAATATTTTTGCCCCCCCCCCACGCAAAACAGGGTTGCTACGACACTGCACTCATCCACACAAACACAAATGTTCGCACAACTGCGGTGTAGTCAACGTGTAGTCAACGTGAATCCTAACAGTAACGATAACTCACACTCATTGATTTTGACCAGAAAGTCAAAATGCGCTATTACCCAATACATAAATACATAGGTAAAGCAAAAAAAATACTTTTATCTGTACGTATTTATTTGTATTTCTATTGTTATTCGTTTCTTAAACTTAATTATAAGATTAAAAATCTTTAAGTTTAGTGTTAGCATATTATAAGAGAATAAATCAAATGAAATGAAAATAAAGCATGCCTTACACAAGCGGCAGATTGACAGTCATTCGTCGTAATTTTGGGAGTTATTTGTTATTTTTCGAAAATGTCCTAAAATTAATTTGGGTAGTGAATTTCGATATTAACTATTAATCCATTTTCGAGATACAGAATGAAAAAAAGATTAAAAATATTTTTAAAAAATACAAAAAAAAATTTTTGAAAAAAAAATATTATTTGGGCAATATATACCATATACATAAATTGAAAGTTTTGGTTTTTTGCCAAAAAATTTGTATGGTGGCTTCCCTAAACTTTGATCTGAAACAAAAAAAAAATAAAAAAAAAAACCACCCACGCGAATTCGCTCAAACGTGAAACCCCTTTAATTTTCAAGTTTTAAGTCAATCGGACCAATGGTTAAGGCTGCAGGTGGGTTTACAGAAAGAAAGACAAACATCCAAAACTTGTCATAATTATATTCTATATGCCGCAAGTAAAAATGAGCGAACTAGATCCATCCCCCCTAAAGCGAAAAGCTATCTACGCCACTGCCTAAACATATTTCAATTTAAATTTTTATTTATGAATTTTCAGTTTTTATTTTTAAAGTTTTTTTTGTGAGTTAAGTTTTGAAATACAATACAATATTCCGCCCCCAAAAAAGTTAGAAGCATTGAGGATAAAGTAACACAATGTTTGACAACGCAACGGTAGGAAATATGGCATTGTAAAAACAAAATGTAGCAATTGCACTGGCTCTCAAAAAACATCCGAGTGCAATACAAAAACTTACACGAAAGTTAAATGTGTAAATTGCGATGAAAATCATCGATCAACTGATCAAGCATAAACCAATTAAGAAGATTTTATATCCCTTCCTCAATCTCTTGAAGTCTGGGGTGGAATCGTGTAAGCTGATTTTTGATAGTTGACAGTCAAATTCAAGAAAATTCGTCTGTGTAAACTGATAGTCAAAAGTGACAGTCATCTTTTTTTGACTTTTTCAGCTGACACCTATTTAGGTGTCAATTTCATACAACTGAACATTTTTGTTATATATTTTTATTTTTTTTCATGGTGTTTTTTCTATTTTTTGGGAAAAAGGAATATTTTTGGGCTGGTCAAATGGTCAATTGCAAAACAATAAAAATCAAAACCAAGATGAAATTCAATTCACACATTTATTTTTGTCACAAGAAAGAGAAATTAGTTTTCAAGAAACAAATTTTGTACCAACACTTTATTTATCCTATGAAAAAAATTCACTTCACATTACACTCATTCATTGGCATTATTATTTTATGTTTTTAACCCTCATAAAATTTTCATCACTCCCAGTTAAAGAAAAAAAAATTGATTGTACAAAACAAAACAAACTTCTTGACACACAGTCAGCTGACTGCCTGACTGACTGGATAAGAATCAAAAAAGGACACATAGATACAATATTCATATTCCTGTCTCTTTTTTTATTTCCTTGTTTGTGTCTCTAAAAATTTGAAAGCATGTAAAACAAAAACAACAATCAGGTTTAAACATGAACTAAACAGAGTGATGCCAAGAATCCAAGAAAAAAATTTGATTTCAGAATGATCATCTTACACAGATGGAAAGTTGTTGACTAACACATTTGATAGTCAAAAATTTGATAGTCAACTATCACCTTACACGATTCCACCCCTGTTTTAAATCAACAACAATCACAAAATCAGCAGCATCATCAGCAGCAGCAAGAGCAGAATGCCTGTTCACATTGTATATGGAAACAATATACAATGCTGTTCAATAACGGCGACATACAGTGGCTGCCATAGGCGCATAAGAAATACCTGTACTTAAAACAGGGGTGGAATCGTGTAAGGTGATAGTTGACTATCAAATTTTTGACTATCAATTGTGATAGTCAACAACTTTCCATCTGTTTAAGGTGATCATTCTGAAATCAAATTTTTTTCTTGGATTCTTGGCATCACTCTGTTTAGTTCATATTTAAACCTGATAGTTGTTGTTGTTTTTCGCCTGTCGTATGTCGAGAGAACCATTTTTCTTACCACAATTTTCAATGTTGTCAGTGCTCTCGTTGGGGAAGGTTCCCCCTGTGGTGTGTGTCGTCTGGTCTGTCGCTCTCCCCTCGTCATGTTTAATTTTCGTCGTGCCGTCGTATTTGTCGTATGCGTCGTGAAAATAAATATAACAATAAATTTATCAAAAAAAAAAAACAATAAGCAAGCAACTAATAAAAAAAAAAATAAGAGTCCATAAATTAAACGAAAAAAAAACAACAGAATAGTTCAAACCATACACATACATATAAGCAGTGTTAATCCCGCCTCAAAAAAAGGAAAAAAAAATAACAAATGCAAACATAAAACACTGTTTTAAACTGGCCAGCTGTTTTGGCTACTGATCCTACCAGGGTATAACCTAGTGCCACTATTCCTCTCCCACTATGGCTTCGCCGTTTATATAAGAAGTGATGTTGCTTACCAATTTCAACCACAGTATAGCTCTTATTTAAATCCTTTCTTTCATTTGATGTGGTTCACATTTTCCGTAAATAAGCACATCATCCATTACTGTTTCCTTCATAGAAACCCAAATTTGGACAGGGTTTCAACTTCTAACGAATTTGACTCACTGTCCTACTCCGTCCAAAGAATTGTTTCCTTGTATCCTCGCACTGAAATCATTATTACGGGCGTTTTCAATGTACACGATTTTTCCTGGCTTCTCCATTCGAGCAAAACCACACCCAAAGGAGTGTGTACTGAGATTTTTTCTGAGTTTAACTCATCTTGCACAGCTGGTCAACGAGCCCACTCGAACACCGGACATTGACGGCAACGCAGAAAACACTCTTAACAAGTCTTGCCTCTGATCCTGATAAATATACAATAAGTGTATTGTATTGCATTGTGTCATATCCGCAAATTTCTCGTGTCAACAAATCACAGTTAAAGAAAGAGCTCCTAAGAAAACCGTTTGGCAGTACGAGAAAGCTGACTGGGACCGGACGGTCTCAATAATTTTTTCAGGATCTTTAACTGGTCACTATGCTTCCTCTACAGTGACGTAGATTCCAGTGCGTTTATGCTCACAAGTTTAATTCTTCTGGGAATGAGAACTTTTATCCCGAACAGGGTTAAAAGCATCAAACCCAAAGAGAACGCATGGTTTGATATTATCTGTAAGGAGGTTATCAGGGTTAAGGAGGTAAGTTTCCGTTGTTACAAAGCCAACCCTACTGGGGAAAACCGGAATAAGTTTAAACAAGCCAGCAAGGCCTGCAATGTCCATATTCGACGGACCAAATTTTTACATGACCAAAATCTAAGGCAAAAAATACTACAATCTCCCAAAGGCAATAAAATTTTTTGGTCTTTTGTGAAAAACATGAAGAATTCTTCTTCTTCTTCGGTCCCAAAGCTTGTTGCTCCCTCGCCAAAGCTATCATTTTTGCTAGGCAGTTCGCCTCCAAACTCTTTGCTGCCAGAGACTATCATGACCCTCAGTTCTTGAGCTCGTCATATTTTCCATGCGCCCAATCTCGTTTCGCACTCGTGCGAAGTCCTAAAAGATCTCAACATACAAAAACCCGCTGGCCCGGATGGTATCACTGCTATTGTTCTGAAGAGGTGTTCTTAAACACTATACCCAAAATACCCAGCCTATACCCAAAAAAGGTGAACCCTATAATCAATTTTTGAATCAGAGATGATGGACCACGTCTTCATTTATTTAGACGACATCATCATAGTAAGTCGAACTTTTGAACAACAGCTACGACACCTAGCTGAAGTCTTCAGGAAACTTCGAGATTCTAATATGAACATCAACACCGAGAAATTGAGTTTTTGCCAAGTTAGTTTGAAGTTACTGGTAGGCAGAGATGGAAACCATACCGACCCCGAAAAAATGCGTGCCATCCAAGAAGTAAAAATCCCCACTTGTATAAAAGAACTCCGGCGACTCCTAGGCATTTGTTTATGGTACCGACGCTTTATACTAGGTTTTTCGACGATCACCACCCCGCTTACAACGGTCCTCAAGGAGAACGCAAAGTGCATATGGACGGAAGCACACCAAACTGCCTTCAATTCCTTGATGAGGAAACTGACCGAGTCCCCCATACTTACTTGCTCACAGTAAAAACCAAATGGGAAAATGTTCACTACCCCGGTGTGCGGACCATGGCAAACAGTATGCGCTGATTTCATGGGGCCACTCCCATGAAAGGTTATACTCTGCTCTTCATCTTAGTGGACAAGTTCACTAATGGGTTGAAGTAATTCCACTACAAACTGCAACTACCGCCAGCCTTATCAAACCCATCCGCGAACGAATTGTAACTCGTTTCGGAGTACAGAACACCTTTTTGTCCGACAACGATACTCAATTCACGAGTAAGCAGTTCGTTGAATTCTTAACTGACCTCGGCATATAGCAACGACTTACCGTTCCCTACACCCCATAAGCGAACCCGACAGAGCGAGTCAACCGTGTCCTCAAGACGATGATTGCCAATATGTCATATGATAATCATCGGTGTTGGGATGAGCACCTACCAGAATTGTTTTTTTGCTTTGAATACCAGTCGACACGAATCAACTGGCATCACCCCTGCAATGCTGAATTTTGGTACAGAGCTACGTGTCCCGAGTGAACTAATTACCGCCTTGCCAGAAGACGCAAGCCAGGCACTTCAACATTCGGAGACGGGCCTGGCGACCAAGCATTGGAGACCAGGTAAATAAAAGATCGCGAGTCCTCTCTTCCGGAGAAAAATATTTCAAAGAGAAGCTTGCCCCACGATACGATGGACAAAACCCGTCATCGTAATCCTAAAGAACAAAAAGGGATGAACAACAACTACTACTCGAGCACACGGACGTGACCTCAAGGGTTCTCAAGGGAAAGATGACAATACCAAGAGAAAAAGAAAATCCCCGCATATCCAGATTAAAACTCGCAATTTACTATTCACATCACCGCCAAGCCTGAAAATATAATAAGTAAGGCTAGATCTTCAAAGGGAGAGATCATTTTTCGACCGACCGTCAACGAGGAATTAACCATCTTGTAAGGAGCTCGCCGTGACATACCAGCGAGATTCTCAAGTCCGGGTTATGGACGCCTGGAACGGACCAGCAATCAACGAGTAACCCCCGCATCTCAGAGAAAACCACCGAGATCTAACGCTGCTGACCCAACGACACGTAAGCCTACCGTCCGATCAAAAATACAGGTGCCAAGCAGAGATTCCAAGCCGGTGTATTTGGAGGTGAAACCTCGTCGGACGACGAAGACTCCTCACCACGAAGCTAAAGCAGCGGTCCCAATCCGACCTAAAGAACCCGTAACCGAGGAAATGACCGTGGCTAACGAACGCCGCCAAGCTGCGGCAGAAATTTGGTGCAACGGGAACATCAGACCAACACTGAACCAACCGAAGACCAAGGGATTCCGACCGCAAATTCCTCGTAAGAAAGTCGAGGAAAAAAATGACGTGCCTCGACCGAGTACCAGGCACGATGCCAACATCGACGAAGGGAGTCTATGGATACCCAAATGACCCAAACGGTACCAGATGGGCCGGATTTAGTGGAAGCCATGGCTGCAATCCAAGAAGTGGCAAAACAGGGAAGAAACAGCCAAGTCCGAACACCAGATGACCATTTTGAGGGGATCCACTTAAAAGTGAATAAACACCACACTGTTGAACATCCAGCGACCCTGGGGCTATATAACCGTACGAATGAATGGGACATGAACCGAAGCCAGCCTTCGTTATAAGGACAAATGCACGGTGATAAACAAGATTAAAAGAAACAGAAATAAAACACCAAAGCAACAACACGAAAATTCACACACAACGTCGACAGAAGAATGTATAAGAGGAAGTGTTGTCGTCAACGAAAATCAGTTCCCACTCCGCTTCGGTAGAGTGAACGTTGGAGAAGCTTGCTCTAGCTAGCATCCTATTATACATTTTTTTGGGAAGGAACTATTTTTTAGAGCTGCCCGTTTATATTTTGCCTTGGAAATATATTTCTTCAAAATATATTTTCAACCGAATGGGGCTTCTCTCTGATCCTATATTTTACCCACCGTATATTTTGTGTATTTTCCTTTCTGGAAAATATACAAACAAGAGTGCAAGCTTATCCGTTTATTTCACAGCCTTTGTTGTGAACAAGAGTCTGATTAGACTCAGTTTATTCTTTGACCCACACCTTGCGTGCGTTTCAAAGACAGGGCGAAAGCCATCGTTTATTCAGTGGTAACACTGACAGTCATATAATCTGACGATTCATCTACGAGGAACCGCGACTATCCAGACGCCGAACCTAGAGGCAGGGAATAACTCATCGTCGCTGTGGTATTATATTTTTTTGTAAAATAAATTGGTATAAAACTCTGTTAGACCTAAAATATTTTTAAATAAAAAGCTGTTAAACGAATAGTGAACGTTGGTTGTGTTATTTTGTCTGGATCTTTAACTTGACGTTATGTGCTTAGTCGAGAGCACCCTGGACAGACTGACCATACCTCAGCTTAAGAAAACAAGCATCACACAAAATACGAAGAAAAGCAAAGCAGAGTAATAGCTTTTTTTTCTGTAGTCCGGAATCAGAAAAAGAATTGCCATCTTGTGCCAAGTGAACGAATTTCGAAGCGTTCGAAACAGTTCCGGACGACTAAAAAGAACGCTGTAAATTAGGATTTCCCAGAAACAAAAACGCATCCTACCCAATGTCGTGTCAGGCGTTTTTTGTTGTTTTTTCTCTTTCCAAGTCCATGTGGTTTCAGCACCATGGATTAATAAACGAAAATGTCACATCATACGATTATAACTTCTTTATTTTCATAAACGATGTAATGAAAAAAAATATTATTTATGGTATTTGGAGGGTGACACGTGTTCGAGATAAACAAGAGCCAAACAATATTCGATAGTCGAACGAAAATAGAAATTCTATTCTATTCTATTCTTTTCAGAGTAATATAATATAATATCCTACTTCTCCTTTTATCCAGAGTTCGTTTTTGTAATAGTTGTATAGTCTGCTATTACACGATGCCTCACGACTCACGACTCACATGAGTGCGAAAAAGAAAGCAGATGTGAGAAAATGAGATGCAAAAAAAAATTTCCGGTGAGTCTCGGGCAAATTTTTAGTAGACTCACTTTGACGTTTCATTTTTCTCATATTCGTTTTATGCTGTTCTTTTTCATTCGATTTTCTTGTTGCTGGGATAAACAACATCGGATTTGTTTGAAAACCAGAAAAGTTTGTAACTCCATATGAGCAGAAGAAGGAGCATTCAAAACAAAACAAACAATAATTGTCGAATTTGAGGCATGGGGCACGAGTCAACGTGTAATAGCGCTTGCCTCACCGAATACAAATTAAAAAGGGAACTCAAAAGTGAGTCGTGAGTCGTGAGTCAACGTGTAATAGGGGACATACTTTACTTTGGATGGGTTTGCCAAAAAAAAAACACACTTTATGATGAAAGTACATGCTTATGTATGCATATCATTATTTTTGTTTATTACGATAAGCATATCTGCATATTTTCAATAATATTTTAGGATGGGTAATCCTTTTTTAAAGCAAAAAAGTATACTCTTATACATTGTCCAAAACAAATCTGCAGTACAGAGAAGATTATATTCATATCTCACTCTATCTGCAGAGGAATTCCATTACGTTGTGTGAAAGAAACAATTGGCAAGGGTTACCGTAGCTTATATACTAAAACTGTAAAAAGCTCTCCGAAAAATCGAAAGAGTTGCCTTCTATATTTTATTAGTATTGTCTTAAACAAAGATTTTCATTTAGAAAAATTATTTAATACAAACATAAAATAACTTTCGTTCGTTCTGAAACCGAAAAAAACTCGCAATTGTCTTTTTAAAATGGTCATAAAATTTATTTGTTGCATCAACTATTTCTTCTTTTTTTTTCTCAGCGCTAAAATCCTTCGAAGAACTTAAAGCCATTTTAATTAAAATTACTGTTTTTATAATTTATATTTCACACAGCACCAACAAAAAAATTATAACCGCACTAAACTTTTTTTTAACGGATTTTAATTTTGTATTGCATACCATGAATAAAAAATGCGACGGCAACGATTAGCTTAGAAAAAGCTACTATTCTTGAAAGCTCACTTACAGAACGGAAATAAAATTAAGCATTATCATGTATATGTTTGTTTTGTCAAACGAGCTTTGCAAAAACGAGCATACGATCAGTATGGCTTTAGCTTCAGGTCATAGGGGGATGTACGCTTGCTTTTCAAAATAAATAAAAGCAAGTTGTATGAGGAAACAGTGGTGTTGTATATTTTTTTTTCCTGAACAGGCACCATTTGGAGTAAAAAAGCTCCCCTATAAAGCCTGTACTGCAGATTTGTTTCGGACGAAGTATAGTAGTTTCACTTGGTTTCGTATTTGCGAATTATTTTCGATAATTATTTCTAAGAATATGAATTAAAAGCGTATATTGTTTTACTAGGGTGCTCTCATCCTTGTAAAATGTGATATTTTGCTTTTTAGAGTAACGATACACGCCTTTTATATTATGTACTAAACAAAAAACCTGAGCAAACCAAGTCACAAAAAAAAAAAAATATTTGTGCACAATAAAATGATATCATATTCATCCAACGTTGCGAAAACGCAACGTTGTATTTTCACTTTACCTAATAAGCAATCGAATCACACGAATACTGTAAAATAAATTTTGGAATAATGTTTCAGCCTTTGTTTATGTGTTGTCAATTTTTTTTTAAATTATGATATTAATAAAAAAAAGTTGAAAGCTAAAAAAAACACTTAAAATTTTCCAAAATTCACGTTTTTCAAGATACTTGTAACGAAGTGTTACATGCTCTTATATCACAATATGTAATTTCTAATAAACATCAAATAAATGGATCGGTTTTTGCATTTTGCCATCATACAATTCACGCTCGCATTAAAAAGCATATATTCAAGCAAAACTAATTTCAGCATATATTAACATACATTTCAATTGGCCCTTGAATCCATACCAGACAACGCATAAGCAAAACATCTCGTATGACTCATTTACCAGTACAGTGTTTGCATTCATCAGCAAAAAAGGAAAAGAAGCAAAGGAAAGTTTAACTTTCGCATTCGTATAATTTACACTCGGTTTTAGCAGTAAAGTTCATAAGTTAATGAGGATCAGTACTTTCGTAGTAAAATCACCACTACCACTACCTTTTGTCACTACTTTTGCTTGTCATTTCAAACTTTGGGTTTCGAATTGAGTGCTTTTGGTAATTTCCCTCGCCGACCGCCATTTCATTATTAAAGCTTCCCCCCACCAGTGGTAAGGGGTTTTAATATTGAAGGAAACTTCTGCTGAGTGCCACCAGGGGCCTTAAATAAAACAGCTGATCGACCAGAGCTATTTTTTGCCGTGCTGCATGCCACCAGGAGCAGTAAATAAACCCGTCGATCCACCAGAGCTATTGCCTGCCGTGTAGTGCCACCAGGGGCCTTAAATAAACCTGCTGACTCACCAGAGCTTTTGTCTGCCGTGTAGTGCCACCAGGGGCTTTTAATAAACCTGCTGATCTACCAGAGCTATTGCCTGCCATGTAGTGCCGCCAGGGGCCTCAAATAAACCTGCTGACTCACCAGAGCTATTGCCTGCCGTGTAGTGCCACCAGGGGCCTTAAATAAACCTGCTGACTCACCAGAACTATTGCCTGCCGTGAAGTGTCACCAGGGGCCTTAAATAAACCTGTGATCCACCAGAGCTATTGCCTGCCGTGATGCGTGCCGCCAGGGGCCGTAAATAAACCTAATGGCTGATCGACCAAAGCTATTGCCTGTCATGCTGAGTGCCACCAGGCGCCTTGAAAGTACCTGCTGATCCCTCGGATATAAACCAGTTGAGTAAAGAATTACCAAACACTCAGACAAACGGAAACAGGAACTGAAGCCCAGTAGCGGAAACCCTACCACCAGTCAAGGCAGCAAGTAACCGGACATCCGTCAAGCGGAAACTAGAACTAGATCCGAACACCCACCGGAAGTGACACCAGCGGATATCCGTTTTACCAAATTTAAGAAAAATAAATCAAAAAGCGAATTATTTTCTTTATCATAATTGTAGTTATTAAGTGTTTCCAATAAGGAATTTATTATTAGGTTCATAAAGACCTACCATTGAAGTTTCGTGTTTTCTTCATTAGACTTTGGCTAGACCGACGAGCTAAATTCGGCTGGGAAACAAAAAGCACATCACATAGGTACTCAAAAAGTATGAAAACGTAGTTTTAGATTAAAAAAATCCAAGAACAGGTCGATTAGATAATCATTTCTTCTACTAGTATCAATGATAAAAATTATAAAAATGATAAAAACGTTAAGCCCCAGACGCGGAAAAGTATGACGTTGAGTTTCCGCAACGCTCGCCGGAAATGAGTTAACTTATTACTAATTAATACTACACAAAGGAATTCAAAACTTACTTATGATCTAAATTCTTATGTTTAACTTACTAGCCCCAACTGGGTGCTCTAAGGAATTCATGATTTTCTTAAAATTAATATCTTTCGGCCTATGAGCCTTTTTCCTTTATTCAATTATTTTTGCTTTTTTGTTAGAAAACATACTTTAAAAAGAAAGACTAACTCAATTATCATTTTAGTTTTTCTTCCATGCTAACTAAAATAAGGTCCTTAAAATTAAACTAAGGCTATCTTATCTACCTAACAACTTCTTCCATTTCCCACTTTTCTCTTATATTTTTTTGTTTGTCTTTCTTTCCTTTTTTTGTATTTTGTTTGTTTCTTTTTTATGCTTACTTTTTTTTATCTATGACGTTGTACGTGCAACGACTCCTACTCTACCTAAAATCAATCCCAAAACCCTTAAACTAAAACAGATATGTAAGCCGGCCAAGACTCAATACCTCACTCCGACTACACTTGTTAAGTGTTGAATGCCACAAGAACTGGTTCTCCCGCTTCACCCATACAGTACACAGTCCTACTGAACCGAAGGAGCTCTACTCCGTCTCGTGTGAGGACGTCTTAACTGTACTTAAAAGCAGGAGCGGATCAGTTTGAGAAGTCTGCTAGGAAAGCAGCAGGCCTTACACTGATGGTCCATCGACGTCGACAGCAGCTAAGAACCAGCAGGAGCAACAGCAAAAGCAAGAGCAACAACAACACGAAAAACAGCCACAGCCCACAAAGGACAACAATGTGCTGCCTATCAAGACCCATAAGGTAGACCTCGATGACATAAAACAGGTATGTTAAGAGTAATTTCCACATGAAAATAATTAAAGATAACGAAAAAAGGTATTCCGTGCAATACAACACATTCCATTCATATGGTTAAAGAGTGCTTAAAACCGTGGAACAGCTGAGTTTAGCAGCTTCACGCCTAGAAGCGGAAAATTAAAGACGGTGCTTTTGAAGGGCATCAATTTCGCACGAACCTAATAGCATATACATAGCAATAACATATACATAGCAATAACATGATTAAGCTACAACCACTTCATTTAGCTAAATCACATAATTAATTATTTGATTTGCCATACAATTATATGACTTATGTGTCCGTGATTTAATTCGTTTTATTCTTAATTAGATATAAATAACCTCGATGATTCCAGCCTGAATGATTAAATACTCAAATTTTGTGTCACATATTAACATATTTTATTGAAAAATTCAAAAGTAATGTCGAGATTGTCATATATGTCCATCTAAATTAGGTAAAAATTTCAGTGGAAACGCGCATCGTAATTTATACATCATATTTCTTAATCAAGTCGGTGGAAACACTATAAGGCGCTCTAAGATGAGCTCCGTTTGATTTCATCGGGGTTAAATAGTTCAATACGGGTAGATCCAGACATGTAGGTTATAAAGTAAACTGGACAATCTGTGTAGTATTACCGTCCTCAACTTCCGAGTTATTCGTTGGGAGAAATTAATGAAGCACGACAACATGCTGAAATGCATGTGCTACCAAAGGTTCAGTCATGTCACAGCCAACTGCAAAATCCAGATGGACTGCGTCTAATATGAAGAAGCCTACAATTTCAGTAAGGAACGGAGCGGGGTGAAGACTTGACCCAGCTCAAGTGCATTATCTGCGGGAACTTTGGGCAACCTGCCTGATTTAGCGGCTGTCCTAACGTCAGGGAAATAAAACCGAAAAATTTCAGTCATAAAACCGAAGAAAATCGGCCAGTGCAACCAGACGCTTCAAAAAAAAAAAACTGAATGGAATCAAAAATGTGAAAAATGTGGCTCCACCGAAATATTGTTTCCCTTCTGCAAGGCTGCAACTTAGAGTATAATCGGCGCGCTGCAGGTGACGCACCTAAGGATCCTAGCTGTAAATGTTAATTCAATGATAAGGATTGAACGCCGAGCTAATTTGTTAAAGTTTTTAAAACCAGAAACTAAACCAGAAGCATAAGCCGACTTACACTTACACAATATCTTAAGAAGAGACCAACCCAGCTTTACTCAAGAAGAAATAACGTCGCGTCGTCGGTAAAAGAGCTGAGTTGAAGCAGGTGAGCAATTGCTCGTAAGTCGAGTTCGATTAAGAAGCAACAGCTTTTGCTCAATTTCGTATGCATAAAAATGAGTTCAAACCAATTGCAATTACTTGAGCAAAGGCAGATCAAACGTCTAATTGTTATTGAAGTGCAAACATGTCGTCAAGTGAAAGTGAAGTGGAGGAGGAATCAAATAATAAAAATAAAATAGGAACTGACGCCATTTCTAAATTTTTAGAAGAAAAAATAAAACAAAATTAATATTTATTAGTAAAGAGTCAATTACCAAACATTAAAAAAAAAAAAAAAAAACAATAGAAACATGGTGTAACAGAAATTAAGCAAAAATTTGGCATTGAATTAACGGGGAAAAATATAATAAAAAAATAGCCAACATGAAATGTCGCATAAAAAATAAAGTAGACATGAATGAAACAGGCAGTACAAAAAATTACAAAAAACTAGGAAACTGATCTGTCACAATTGCTTTGTGCTAATTTTAATCTCTCAACAAACAAACTTCGCGACTTCCAATATATGTGGAATGTGGCTATACGATTTTCAAATCTAGGATCTGCCCAAAATCTTAAATACAGTCGAATTTAATCAATGTAAATGAGGGCACCACCACGTGTTTCTTCGGACTCCACAACAAAAAATAATTAACCAAACAGTAATTGCTCTATCATCAAACCTATGTACCTACGAGTATTTATCATTTTATTATTAATTAAATGAAAAAAAAAATATTAATAATTAAGAATACAAATCTGTTTAATTTTTTATCCTCACTAGCTAAATTTGGTTTACGCTGTTGATAACTTTATGCATTTCTTTGTGGTACAAAATATGCAGCCATTATTCCTTTTTAGTGTACGAGAGTCAACTATAAGGCATACTCCACAAAATTTGAACAAGAGCTCACAAAAGAAAGCAAAAGCTAGTTTTGATGTATATGAAAATGAGCACAAGCTCATCTAACATACTTCAAACTGAGCAAGATGAGATCAAACGTGAGCAGTGAGGAAAAGCCAATACATCAAATTTTATTATGCATACGACAAGCACCTTTTACTCAAAAAATTGAGTCCGAGCTCAAGCTCACGTTTTATGCATAAGACCCATTGTTTTTTGTTGCTGTGTTAGAGGTGAAGTTTTCTTTTTTGTGTAATTTGGTAGAGATGTTGACGTTGTCCGTTGATGTCTATTGATCAGAGTTTGTGCTGATTGAATGAGTGTAATTTTTACTGAGATCAAATCGATAAATCTAGAATTTCAAGAATTTTTGGGCTGTTTGCAAGTTAATTGCTTTGACCAAGAGATCTCCTGATCAAATTGTTTTGACTTCCAGACAATCTTTTGAAATGAATTCCAAACCACAATTGATCTGGAATGGGTTGTTGGTGGAGAATAGACGTAGTTTTTCACCTTCCCCTGTTTTTTCATTACCAGAGATGACTATGGAATGTGGGATGTTGTTGTCGTTACTGATTGTAGGCAATAATGGATTAAAATCATTATAATGACATTTGCGTTTGCTTTGATTTTTTTCTACTCCGATTTAACACAATACTCTGGTTCGAGTTGGTCAAACCGGTTTTTCGTTATAGGGAGTGTGTGCCCCTCCATATTTCGGTTGTTTTATGGAGTGCTTGATACTTTTTTTCAGTTATAAACAATTAGAGAAGAATTAGCAGGATTATTGAACACTTACCACGAGAAGTGAGTTAGGAATTAGCAACAGACACACAATATAGCTATATGTCTTGATAAGAAATACACGTCTGACTGACAGAAATTTAATTTCGAGCTTGTGAAGCTCCTTCACACCCCCCAAATATAGTGCTTTTTCTTTCTTGCTCCGAATTCCTGAGGCCTTATTCCACCTTTACGCCTACCTAAGATAATATCATTAAAAATCTGGAATAAGGATGAATTTCGGTCATTGTTGAAACACAAATTAACAATGCTTTTCAGTGGGCACTCAGTCAGTGAACATAAGATGCATTTTTGGAAAATCTGTCCAGAGTAAAGTACAATTTCTCAAAAAAACGCATCTTTCAAAAGTTGTGCGACGGCTGATGTTTTGCTTTTTATTGTTTTTTCTCTTTCCATGCCAGCTGTGAAAAGGATGCGTTTTTTGAAAAATCCAACTTTACTCTATGTAGATTTGCCAAAAAAAAAAACGAACCTAATGTTGTGACTTTCATTAAGTTAATAACTTCACTAATTTTTATATTTTTTATTCTATTTCCAGGCGCACGGAAACACGGAAGAAACATTTCCATCTCAAGATAGCGAAGAGGAATCAAGTTCGTCAAGTAATTTTACAGGTGATATACGAACTAAACCTTCAGTGCGTACATTAGAAGTCAGAACTCCAGAGTTAATGATTAAATCTGAAAAATATTCTATCGAATCAAAGGTCAATAAATGCTACGTCAATTGTAAGACGGACTCGAGTTTAAAGTCATCAGAATTATTAATTTCTCCAGCTTCTTATTTGCCTTCTTCTCTGGGAGTAGTTTCTTCATATAACCATCAGTACTATAATTCACCATCAACGAATAATACATTTTCTGGCAACGAAAACTACAATCACCATCTTTTGCAACATACACCACGAAATCAAACGTCCTCCGATTGGTTTCCAACAGCAAGCCTTGTTAAATCTTCAACTTATACACAAGGACCCTTCGACCAACAAAATCATCACTTGCATTCTGGCATGGCCAGTGCTTATTAATTTAATAAAATAACATATAACAACATATTAGATTTATTGAATGATAAATTATCCTCACATCTATTAATCACAAAATGTATATTAATAGGCTAGTCAATAAAGGTCTTCACCTATTAAAAAATCCGAGCCACAAAGTGAATTAGTGAACTGGAAAGAAGAAATTAGTTCAGAAAAAACCTTCTGTCACTGCCAAGGCATCTCTTACCTGAAATTGACTCTATAAGTGATCAAGCAAAGCCAACATTTTTGTTTCATTATATAAGAATACTAACTTAATAAATTTTTTACCGGCTTCATACCCTTTTCAAGGAATTCTTTGCTGAAAGGATATTTCAATGCTATTTCTCTCAAGATTTAAAAAAAAAAATTGTATAATCTCTTCTTCTTAAATCAAAAACAGTCAAACTACTAAATTTAGTAAGAGTTATAAGATATTAGCTGGACCCTGCTTAAGTTGCTACGCCACCAACTAAAATGAAATTGAAGAAAATTGTAATGAAATAGTACTTCCGCCTCTCTACTCCTCGTAGATTACCCTTACAACCCCATATATACAGGCATATGAGGCTGGTTGGGGCAGCATGATGTAAAGGGGTGTCCAGGCTCCGACTTCCGTTCGGTCTGCTGGTTCCCGGCTGGTGCTCGTCGTATGGGGTGAGTCCTTTGGAGACGAAATGCTGGACAGTTGTTACGATAAAAACATGCCCATTCAACAAAAAAAAACTATGGGTAACGCTATAACTACTTCGGATGATGTGGGCCCTCTGGGGATTTTCTAAATCATGTATCCTTAAGATACCACAATGGCTACGACAACGACGACCTCTAAATCCGTTTTGTAGCTCCGACTTGTTAAACGAAGTTGCCAATCATCCTGATGCTACCTAAAACAAAATTTTTAAAAAGCTTCTTATAGGCTTTGACCGTCCCAAAATATGAACCCGGATCAGCTGCGTGTGTTATCCTTGTGATAACAATAAAATAATGACGAAGACATTTTCTGTGATTGGCAATTTATTCGCAAAAATTACAAATTCGCAATGTTACAAATTTGCAATGATACAAATTTTACTCCGCCTTTTTTGAAGAATCCTTAATCATTAAAAATAAATATTGAAGTAAAATTTGCAAAATTGTTTTCTTTAAACACTACGCACTGAAGAAAGTGCTAATGCTACACAAAAGAAAAATGATGCAACAAAACAGCTCGTTAATATTGCTGTCACCGCAGCTGCTCAGCTCGGCTTTTGGAAGAATTGAAGGATCTGATTTAGTTAAGCTTGATCGATGTATGAGATCGATCAAATCAATAAAAACACACACACTGTGTGGTGCAAAAGTTATGGGCGCCTGGAATTTTTGGGAAAGAAGAAATTATACAAACATTCCAAAACTAATTTTAAGAATAAATAATTGAATCGATTTTGAAATAAAAGAATGAATTTAAGTTATTTAATTTTTATTTTGGAAACAGTGGGATGGAAGATCCCTGGACTAACACCCGCTGTTTTCAAAATTCAGTTAAATAAAGGATTAAACAAAGTAAAATATAAGACGAACAGTTTTTTAAAGAAAACAAATCATCCGATATAAAAACTAAAGAAAATGGGGATATACACACACGCCTCGAAACCAAATCAACGAAAATCATGAAGTTATATATTAATTATGTATATATAAGAAGCGAAAATATATACATAGATCTATTTCTACAAAGACCACGAACGAATCGTAATTTCACTCTCCTCTTTCCCACCTCGAATCCTTTATCTTCTTTTTTTTAAATCCTCGAATTTTTCACACGTTAATAAATGTCAATAAAGTTCGCTCGGAAAAACATTTTGCTCTGGCATTAATGTAAATACACAATAAGTCTCAAAGCGTGAAAAGTGGAAAATTGCTTGCAAAAAGCAAAGTTTAATTGATTTTTTTAAAAAGAAAAAGAAAATCAAACTTTATGTAGTGGTAAGTACACATATTTCAAGGTATTGCATGCTACCGGACTATCATAATTATTATTCTTCTTTATCTTATGTTAAACACATTATTGTTGTCAACGGCGGATTAAACGTTGAGTTCGCCATAGGCAAGCATTTCATCGGGGCCCATATATTAGAAATAACTAGTATTGTATTTATGTATTTGAACAACGATAGCAACTAAGAGGTGCTTCCACCAATGTCTTTTTCCGTCAATTTCTTTGTTTGGCTGGAATAATAACTATTTCACGGGTGCCAAGCCGATCATCAGACACCTTTATTAGTGGTGCTGTCTAGTTATTTTTTATATTGATCGAAAAACTTTTTGAGTTCACATTTTGGGATTTGAACCTAGACCAGCTAGTTGGGAAGCCGCATTGCGCTAACAACTCCACTGATTTTTGGTTTCCCTTTGCAGACTTTTTATTGTTTATCAATTGCTATGAATAGACATGCATTTTTACAAGCTCCTCAAAGTATGCGATCTTGTTCCGCTTTCATTTTTTCTAATTTCCTATCTTTGTGTCATAATAGTTTGTTGTGTACACAAAGGGTTAGATTATTGAAAGTTTGACACTTGTCAGTTCATTTGTTATAAATTTGTTTTTGTGTTATTTTAACACCGGAAAAAGACATTGGTGGAAGCACCTCTAACTTGCTATCGTTGTTGAAATACATACATGGAATTGACGGACGCAGCCTAACTGCGGTGTTAAAATAACACAAAAGCAAAAAGCAAAATTATAACTAGTATTATATAGTGATGGGCACTATCGAACGATTAAAACTATCGATAGTTAGTTACTGAATGATTTGAACTTTCGAACTAATTCGTTCATTCATTAATTCATTTGTTCTGTTGAAGTAGAATTCGGTTTTTTTCATTATCTTTATACTTCTTTAAAAAAAAAACTATTATCCGAATAAATGTTTGTTTTTATTTGTTTTCATTTTTTTTCAATTTTTGGTTGCTTAATAACAAAGCTAATCCAAGCATCGTCAATAAAAAAAAAAAAACCTAAAACCATACAAACGAAAAATCAGTCTTCAAGCATTCTTAAAAAAATATACACAAATAAACGAAAAGAAGGGACATAAGTCATGAATTCAAGAAAAAAAAAAACATTTTAATAATAAATAATTTTACATAAAAATAATTAAATAAGTACAAAAAAATCAGTTCAAAAAAAATAACAAGTGCAATAAAATATAAATAAGAAAAATTAAAGAGTTCAAAGGTCAAAGTTACTATTCAAAAAAAATATTTTTTTTAGTTTGTCCCCTTTCAAACGATTTCTCCTGTCATTAATAATCAGTTCAGCTTTTGAAAAAACCCTCTCTGAAGGGACTGATGTGGCTGGAACACACAAGTAATTTTGGGACAGCAGAAAAAGCTCAGGATCCGCAGATTTCCGAGCGTTCCAAAATTTAAGAGTGTCTTCAGATCGATTTAAATACGCTGCTCGTTCATAATCGACTTATTGCAGCAACGATTTTCAGAACACATTATTTCACGAAATTCATGTCAACTGGCCACCAAGATCGTGTGGTTTAACGCCGTGCGTTTTTTTTTCTTTGGGGTTTTGTGAAATCTCGGGTTTATACGAATAAACCAGAAACAATTCCTGAGCTCAAAAAGAAATTCCAACATGTCATCGGTGACATACAGCCACATCTCTGTGCAGTTCATGGAAAATTTCATGAAAAGAGTAATGGCCTGTCATCGGAGCCGGGGTCATTTGCCGGATTTTTTATTCCATACTTAATCGGAACATGTCTTCTTTACAATAATATAGAAAAATCGCAATTCTGTCATAAAATACTTGTTTTTATTTTAAAATGAAAAAGTGCACTCTTACTGAGGCACCCTATAAACGCAAATTTTACCTGTCAAACTCTATGCAGTAGAATAAAGACTACTACAATTTTTAATTCCCAAACGATACGTGACCAATCGAATGCCATCATCCCAAAGTGGTTACTCGTTCGTTCGATCACTGATGAGACTCACTCACTCGTTCACTGAAGCGGTGATTCGGCCCCTGGCTTTGATTACATCAACTACACATAAATTTAATGTGCGAGCAATACACGGATGGTGATGTTTTTTTAAGACTTCTGTAATTGCTTTCATAATATTTGCACCATTGTCACATACTATGGTCACTACTTTTGTTGCTATGCCCCATTCCTTCAAAATATTTGATAAGACATTACCTACCAATATTTTCACCAGTGTGCTTTTCTGCAACTTCTTCCAAAACTGATGAGCATATATTTTCGATAGAAATGTAATGACTTGTTACACTTAAAAATGCCCTATTATTGTCCGAAGTCTACATATCCGTTGTAATTGCAACATAGGTGACATTGTCAAACATAAGTTTTAATTTTTCGAAGGCTTGGTTGTATTTTGCTTGTAACATCGTATTCGATAAAAATTTTCGGTTGGGAACATGGTACAAGGGCTGCATTTTTTTGGAATACATACTCTAAAAACCCTTCGTTTTCTACTATCATTTTCATAAGTGCGTTATCGATATCTTTTTTTTCAAGCTCAGAAAGTTCTGATCGCTTATCTGCAATAAGTAACCTTGTTTGAAATGTTATCTTTTTCTGCACCGCCGCATTTGATATTTCATTCGCTTGTAGAGGAGCAGTTGAGTTATTGGCCTCTGACTGTTCTGACTGAACGTTGGTCTGAATTGAGCAAGATGGTCTTTCATTTTCATGACTGCCACTTGGAGAAACAGAGGGCTTATCACTCAAAAATGCAGGGTGTTTTCGACGCAAGTGGTCATTCAAATTCGAAGTGTTTCCTGCAAATTTAAGAGTTCTTTTGCATATGGTGCAAATAACTGTGTCCCCAGATTTCTTGAAATATTCCCAAACATGGGACCGTTTTAATCCTGTATGCATTGTTTCTTGTTAGTCACTATAAAAATAAGTCAAATTAGAAACTATCAACTGTCAAAGACGCATATTTAATATTTTTTTTCCATGCGGATTTAGAATTTAAACACACAAAAAATAAAAATTGAAGATTGTCCATTTTCGACCAACAAATTTGTATGGGAGCCATTTTAGATTTGACTTTAAAAACTTAAGCGACAATATGTTCGACATGAATTCCCTCCAAACACTATTTAAATAGTTTGAAGCCCAAAGGCATAGAGGACAGACGATGTAGATTGATTAAGAAATCCTATCCTATGCCTAAGATTCAGATATAAATTTTGGCTTTAACACTGTCAATAGGCATTTGTCTTTCTAAGAACCGAATGGGACAAAAAGTGGGACTCAGAACTATTTGAGAAACACTTAAGAGTACTAAACTGTCTCTTTTTTAATAAAAATTTAAGAAAGTTCTCTAATTTTCTTTATTTTATTGCTTTTTTAACAGAATTTTATATTTATATAAAAACAAAAAAAAAACATTTGAATAATGCACACATTTATGTATAACTAGAATAAACAAAATCCCTTATTTTCTCAAGTCTACATTAAAACTATGAGATCAATTGCAATTTATTTGTGTCTTTTCTTAAAGCTATTCAACGAGAATAAACAGAAATAAAATTTGCACTCATTATTTTAAAAGAGATGGCAACCACAGTATATGTCTTCTTTCTCAAAAGAAAAGCATAAATTTTTGACACTTCGTTGCCTGTTCTGTGCTTTTTGTCACTATTTGTATTTATACATAGGGGAGAGTGGGTATATCTGGGACACTTTTCGAATACATTAAATTTGCCGAGATCTTATAGATCGTATCTGAGCAAAATTGATTTCTAAAGATAAAATAACATTTTGGCAACCTATTTTCAGTTAAAAAGAAGGCGAAACTCCGACAGAAGAAAAGCAAAAAATTAATTTCATGAACCAACTCACTTTGTCCCATTCCTCCTGCGAGCAGGAGGATTGGGACAACTATGGGGTGGAATGGGACACTTTTCGAATACATTACATTAGCCGAGATCTTATTTATCGTATCTGAGCAAAATTAATTCTGTCATACAAGGAAAGAGAAAAAAAAACTGCAGGAATTGAGAAAATGCCTAAGTCCCATTCCTCCTGTGTCCCAAAAATACCCACTCTCACCTACATACAGAGATACCTACAAAGGGATACACATTCCTACAATACTTATCCAACCGCAAACACATCAAAACCATGCACGAAATGTACAAGAATAATGTGAAAACAAAAGACGAAAAACGAAATGGACATCTTCCAAGCCCACACACTGAACACTAATACCTTTAGTTCAAAATGTATCTTAAACAATATTCTTTCCAATTATCAAATAGCAGAAATTGAATTCGACTTAGCATGAATTTGGTTGGGAGATTAGCTATTATGAGTTAAAATTTTCACACACATGCCAAGATGTTTGGTTTATGTTTTTATTTTTACTAAACTGAACTGAAATCATTCGAAGTTAGTAACATTGAACGATTTCATTTTTCATTAGGGGTATTCACGTAAACGCGGAAAACCCATAGAAACCGTAGAAACCGTAGAATTTTCTATCGGTAGAAATGAGCTGTCAAAATTTGTATGGGAAAAATTTTCTGCAAATCGTAGAATTTTATCTCACAAAATTGAAGCAGAAACTGCAGAAAAAAAACCTGATAAAATTTATGACGTTTATTTTGACGTTTAATTTGGCGCTCATTTCATCTTTTCATCTTTGTTCATACAATTGAATTAATTTTGTTTTAAAACTACTTCTTGGAATCTTGAAGAGCAAAAATTAAAATATAATTAGAATAAAAAAAAAAAGAATCACTTTAACATAAATTATCGAATGACGTGAATTGAACAAATTCACTTTGACGTTTAACAAACAGCTGTTTGTTTCCCTTGTTTACGCAACTATTTTTTGCTGGGGTGTTCATTTATATCTTTTGCGGAATTTTCTATTTTTCCGCAAAGTAGAAAATTATCTCGTTACGTGAATACCCTTATTGAATGAATGAAAATAGTAGGTAGGTAATACATTTTTCCAGGGTTCGTAAAATATCGATCGCGATCCGAAAAATACCCATAGGTACTCACTTTTTCCCATTTCCTAACGATCCGAAAAAAAAAATTAATCTGATGCATACAGATACTTTTCTCGGGATCGGAAAATTACCGAATTTGTTTCATTTATCATTCGTGAGAGATCGAAAAAATAACATTTTTAAAAATTGAAAATGTTTGACAAAAATGTTAATTTTCGAATAAAATGAATATCTAAACGAAAATGTTCGGAAAAAAAACGAAAATTTTGTGAATACCCGAAAAATTTATTCCATCGTGAACACACATTTTATTCGCAAAGATCCGAAAATTAAAATTCGCGATCGAATCAAAAATTAAATTTTCGGTTAAATTTATCGATCGCAATCGAATTAAATTTTTATCACTTTTAATCAAAATCTTTGCCATCCGTTGATGAAATTCAACCATTACGTTAAGTCTTACAATAAGTTAAATCAAAATTCAAAAACACTTTAAAAAATTAGAAGAAAGCTAAATCGATTATCGAGTAGCCAAATAGAATCAACACCGAGTTGACACTGTAGGTGGATTTGCTGAGGACCGATTTTTATTTTAACATAAGTTTCTACTGAGGTACGACCTCATAAGCTTGATTCTTTAATAACCACCTATATAATATGAACTCGCTTAATTGTAAAAATCACTGCATCCGTGCGCCCCTTTGTTGCCTCGCGACCCTAGGCACATGCCTAGTTTGCCCCAAGGATAATACGCCACTGTAGTAGTTGTAAATATGTATATATGTTAAGGTATTGCACGCTACCAGACTGCTATGATTTTTATTATTCTTCTCGATCTTTCTTCAAACGTTGTTGTACACAATAAGTAAATGCAAACTGAACGTAACACACATTTGCCATGCATACATACCTACAAAACTGAAAGCGTTCGTTCATTTTCCCCTTCTGATAGTTATTCTCTAATCTCCTTTGTTCTCTTTCTTTTATAATAATTTGTCTACCTGGAGTTAAGATTTGAAAAATAATAAAGCGTCAATCTGGACATAAAAGCGAACGTGAGCAGTGGTGATTCTTTTATTTCGAAATTTTGTGAGGTACAGCCATCCAAATTATTTGATTTTTAAATTCGCTTCTATAAATTATTCAGAAGCGGGATACATTATATCCACAGCCTCAAATAAATTCATTCTTTTGCTTAAAAGAAAAAATGTTTACAACTGATATACAGGGTGATTCACGAGCGTTGTGCCAAAAAGCTAGAGCGTGTAGGTTGAGTTGAGACAAGAAAAAAAATCGTATGGGAGGGGGGGGGGTCTATTCAACCCCGTTTAGCCGGGAGGGGCAATTTTCTGAAAAATTGACTTATTTTGTAAAAAAAAATATTAAAAATCAACGGCTTCGTTTACAACACCGTGCTATACCTTTCTGAAAAGCCAAAAACTTCTTCTTTCACTTTGTTTTTAAATAAAATTGTTTTAACGAATAGTTTAAAAAAAATAAATTTTCAAATTCAAAATTTTCAAAAAAAAAGCAAAAAAAACATTTTTGAACTAATTTTTTTCAAAATTTTATGCAATTAAGTAATAATTTTGTTTTAAAAATTCAATGTCTTTGTTAATTTTTAGTCGAAAACAGAAAACCCGATGCAAAAATGTCTTTTCGTTTTTGAGAAATTAAAAAAAAATCAAAACCACTTTTTTCAAAACAAATCTTTATTTTTAATTTTACCTATCTGGACTTTTAGTTTAATTTATTATTTTAATTTAAAAATTTAATTTTTGTAATTGGAGTTTAATTAGGACTCAATAAAGTAGGAAAGTATTACATTGCAGGTTGAACTAGAACAGCGTCGGGACGAAGTCGGCGTTGACTTTGCATTTGAGCGAAGAATCGGTGGATAAATGGGGTGAGGTACCTGCAACATGAGAAGTGGCAACACAAATCGCTGAAGGTGACGAGCAGGGCGATGGCGACGTCAACGACGAGGGAGAAAAAAACACAAACGGGATTGAGGAAAAAGAAATTGAAACTGATCGAATAAAAAGAATCGAAAACGACTTACTGAAACGGGAGATCGAAATCCTAGAGAGGGAGAACGAGCTGTTACTAAGAGGAAATGAGCTAATAATAAGAATGGCACAACTGGACACCGACCCGAGAACAACAGTAACAACAAGTTTGACAGCAGATTTGGCGACGGGAGCGACAGCAAATATAGCAACGGGAACGACAACAAGCGAGGCAACGAGGATTACAACAGATGTGACAACCGACAACACAAATCAAAGGTATGGAATTTACAGAGAGCTAGTGCCAGACTACGAGGGCGGCACGAATATCGAGACGTGGCCGACACATTTCTTGAACGTCAAAAACAAATACCAACTGGGAGAAGAGATGTTGCGGGCGCTTTTCCTCTCGAAGTTGAAAGGTAGACAAAAGAATAGCTAAAGGGCAAAGGCCCAACCAAATTTTTTGCGTCCCAGCGTCGAAAATCTGTTCGAAGACTTTGAAAAGGTTCGACAAGAAAGCAAATCGAATGACGCTCAGACAACGCTTGGAAGAGAGAAAGTGGAAGTGGATGGAAACCTTTGACGAGTACTAGGTATACAGCAAAAACTGAGTTGGTGACGGGATGGAATATCGAAGAGGGGAACTCTTCAAACGTTGTTGTACTTGTACATAATAAGTAAATACAAACTGAACGAAATACTCATTTGCTATGTATATTATGTATACATAGACATACCTACAAAACTGAAAGCATTCGTTCATTTTTCCCTACTGATAGTTATTTTCTATTCTCCTTTGTTCTCTTTCTTTTATAATTATTTGTCTACCTAGACCCTAGAGTTAAGATATGAAAAATAATAAAGCGTCACTCTTGACACAAAAGCGAAGTGAGCAGTCGTAATTCTTTTATTTCGAAATTTTGTGAAGTACAGCCATCCAAATTATTTGATTTCTTATATTCGTTCCTATATTTATTTCCTCATAAAAAGTTTCTGTTTCTGATTTACAACTTGCCATCGAAACATCTACTTACACTCTATACAATCGAATCTAAAGCTCTTTGTGCCCGTTTTGTTTAACGTTTTTTCTCTTATAATGAGCCGCAACTGTTTTAAGATGTGGTATGGATTCCCTCAAAGACAAAATCAACGACTGAGAAATACAAAAATTGGAGGGGAGACAGAAAACAACTACTTCCTCAACATTTACCGCTGCAACATCTGGCATTCCTGAACACTCAACAAACACAACACACAGCAGAAAGCAAGCCCAAACTCCCATATCAACACTCAAAAGCATTGACTATGACATGGAGAATTTGATCTAGAACAAAACTGAATCCATATTAAATCGCTTAACAAAAGAACTACAAGAACTTCGAACAGATTTTCTTCAACAACTCACAACCATCGAAAGCAACTTGTCTGCTCTTATCACTGAAGCAAAAATATCTACGTATTTATGCACCTAAGGATCGAGTAAACAAATTATAATTAAGCCTTGAATAGGAATCTCTTACTGCCGTCAATGATGAAGCGGACTGACAAAGGAGATGCGACGTATATAAACGAAGAGAAGTCTCCGCTGAGGCGCTGACACCGTTTTTCTCTGCATCCCATAACTTCAAAAGTCAAAACGTACAGGGTACAGATCACATGATATTGTTATCGTTAGGTATCGGTAACATTTTCTTTTTACTCTCTTTAAATGTATCTCTTTTCTCTTTAAGAAGAAATCTTTATTATAATCCTATTCTAATACTCTAAATATTGTGGCATTTTTTTTCCAAACCAGTGGCACGATATATATGAATAGATAGATAATTTTATTTTTTTAATCCAAATACTAATTACTTCGGTTTACTTTTTCTATAAAATAAAGAAATATGAATGACAATGACATTTTATACAATAAAAATAATGTTATTGTCAGTACTAAGCAAAACATTTAAATAATTAAATAGTATGGGTGGGGTGACCCTTAAAAAATGAAAGTTATATTTGGGGATCTGTTATTATCAAAGGGCACGGTAGAACCCAGCCAAGTACTAGCACTACTCCCTTTTTACAGGATCGAACTCAAGCATATTTTTAACCCCCCCATAACTTTTGAACCCATTGAGTTAGAAACTTAAAATTTGAATTACGTATTAGCTTCATTGAGATAAAAGACCTGTAGAACCAATACTTCCTGAGATATCAAAAAGTAAAAATTTCAAAAACCGTAATTGACTGACTCACCGACTGACTCACTGATCATCAAAATTATGAAGCACTTCTAACAATAGCAGAATCTTGAAATTTGGTACATTGGTAGGTTTTCGGGTGCATACAAAGGAAAAAATCGAAAATTTCAATTTTCTCATTCTGGGGGCGTGGTATCCACCCACTTTCTTAATATCTTGAAATTCGGAATTCTAACAGGGTTTTGGTTGAAAATAAGGAAAAAGATAAGTAAAATATTTAAGTTTCATTAAGGGGCGTGGTTTCCGCCCACTATCTTTAAACAGTCGTAGGATGTTGAAATTCGGAATTTTTGTAAGGCTTTGGTTGAATGGCATGAAAAAAATGCGAAAAAAATCTATTTCCACTTAGGGGCGTGGTATATGCCCACTTTATAATATGGTCGAAAAAGTTTAAATTCGAAATTCTGATAGGGTTTCGGTTTTGGTTTGTTTAAGTTCATAACAATCCCATAAGTAACTTATTTCATTGCTTTCACAATGGACCCTTGGGGTCAAAACAACATCTAGAGCGCCACTGTAAGCTAACTTACCTATTATTTATTTATAAATTGGCAGAGCAATTATATTGTTAAACTTTGCAAATTTCTAGCTTATTTAGTGTATTTCGAGGTTCATGCAACAACTGTTCAACAAATAACTTTAAAATACTTGTTGCCGCAAAAACTTTTGGCCAGGCAAAGTGGTAAGGGCGATTATATTTTATTTTAAATAAAAGGTGGTAAAAATTTGATCTTTAAGGAAAAGATAAAAAAATTCAAAAAGGGGACGTTATAGACCAAAAACGATGAAGCGCTCTTAGTGGTGGCTTGGGCCGAAAAAAAAGTATTTGCGAGGCCAACGAAAAAATCTGGCGGGACAACCTAAAATTCTCTTTTAAAAACACATCATCATTCCTTGCTTGTCTTTTTTCCAAAACGTTATTAAATAAAGGAACCAAATGTTTCTCGTTTTTAATCTTTTTTTGTATTAATATTTTTGTTTTCCTGAGAGCGATTATTTTTAAAATATTGGTACATTTGGCGTTTTTTTCTCTGATATTGAGATTTAGCATTTAGGCTGTGTGTGAATTGCGTTAAAATGTGTGTTAAAATTTAACCCGCGTTAAAATTTGACACTAATGAGGTGAATAAAATGGGTTAAAATTTATTGAGCTGTGGAGCAGGTTAAAGTGTGTTAAAATTTGACGTTTCTAGTGAGGAGAAATTTGCTCTTGCTTTTGCATTCAATTCAAACAACGAAATATGGATCAAGAAAAAAAAACCAAGGTAGGCTGGAAAACCATACAATAAATGTAAGTTTGAAATCAATTAATTTATATAAATTCAATGCTTTTGTTTTCTAGGGTCTCACGAAGAAAAAATAAAACTAATTGAAATTACGATAAGTCTGGATAGCTGCAACCAAACCAGATGCAGTTTTAACTTGAACGTCAACTAATAACTTACCCCACGCTCTCTTCTCTGTTTAATTGAATTTCTTATAATAATGCGTTGATATTTTAAAACATATAAAAGAATTAACACAAAATACTTTAAATTTGTCATTTTCTTAAACCAAATACGAATTTATTGTTTTGTTTCTTTTGAAATGTATGACAGATATCAGCTGTGAAAACAATTTTTCAGTGTTACAACACTGAATAAATCAATTAATCAAAATGGGAATTTTGTTTGAATATTTTTGACTGTTGTTTTAAAATACGAAATTAGAATCGAAAACAATAAATAAAAAAGATTTTTTTTTAAGTTTCAGAGACTTACCTAGTTTTTACCACAAAAGTGATAAGAGAAAGGTAAAAATCAGCAAAAATTCGAAGCTTGCTACCGAAGTAATTAAGGTTTATTGCCTTTAATACGTGCTGTGCGATAACAAAAACCGTTTTTCCCTCGCACTCTTCAAGTCGTGGGCACTTTGACTGATATTCCCTCGCACTCTTCAAGTGGTGGGCACTTTCTTCCGATTTTCCCTCTCACTCTTCAAGTGGTGGGCACTTTAGCCGATATTCCCTCGCACTCTTCAAGTGGTGGGCAGTTTCTTCCGATATTCCCTCGCACTCTTCCAGTGGTGGGCACTTTCTTCCGATATTCCCTCGCACTCTTCAAGTCGTGGGCACTTTGACCGATTTTCCCTCGCACTTACTAGTGAGTGGGCACTTATGTATCCATTAGGCTATTATGTATGTATATATCAGTATTATAATTAATATATATTAGATTATAGGTATTACGAGTTATGAATTATTGTAAATAAAGAAAATAAATTTAAAAAAAAATTTATTAAAGTCTTCTCATCAATCAAGTGGTTCGGATTTTTGCGAGCGAGCTTACCTCAGCCTTTGTGAAAGAAGCATCACAAATTGGCGCCCGAGCAGGGACCTTTAGAGGATTCATCCGTTCCGTTTCCGATACCGCCGCTGCCCGTCTAGAATTCCTAAAGGTCTTTCCGACCGACGTCCGACCGAACAAAACCGAGCATACCGAGTACCGACTACCTACCGACCACTTACTAGTAATAAACCCGATTTATCAGAAATGTCCGAACACGAAGAGGATACCGGCTTGGACGAAAATCCATTCAGGAGCCTCAATTTCATATACATGCTCAAGAAAAACGAGCTTATGGAAATGCTTACCGCCCGAAATATCGAAACCGAGGGTAACGTACAAGTTCTTCGCCAGCGTTTAAGTAACCACCTCAAACAGGTCCGCACCCATGCTTCTACACAAAATTTGTGTGCAAAATGAGCAGAAGTTGCCGAGAAGAGGGTAAACGCCACCCTGGACGAAGACATTAGCAACCCCCCTAAAAGTACCGACCCTGACCCGCCAACCACACGTTAAACTCCATTATATGAGGAGACCACGTTTGAAGTAGCCAACTAAAACTACCGCCACCGAATTCTCAACCGACCAATCCGCCGCAAGTCAGACAACCTCCAGTCTTACCTCACAGTTCCGCTCCTTGTCATACCCGTACTTCTCGATTGCTTCCGTTAAGCTACGAAGCCGAAGTCACTAATATAGTGCGAAAGTGGGGACTGAAATTCGACGCGTCAGGAAATCCTTTAGAATTCTTCGAGAGAGTCACTGAGCTAACCAGGTGCTACGACATTCCACCGGACGACATGCTGCACACTCTCCCCGAATCACTACGAGGTAAAGCCTTAGAATGGCTCCGCATTTATAGCGATAGCTTTACTAAGTGGGAGGATTTCCGTGAGTCATTTATTCGTTATTTTCTACCAGCACGATATCTTGTTAAGCTGGAAGACGAAATAATGCGCCGACGTCAAGGTCTTCGGGAACGCGCCAAAGAGTACATTCTGGCCATGCAATATCTCATCAGGCAACATCCACGTATGGACATAAGAGATCTAATCGACCGGATCTTCGATGGCATGCGCCCAGAGTACCGTCTATATATTCGCAGACGTGACTTCGAGAATCTCGTCGAACTCATGATGATGGCAGAGGAATACGAAGCCATAAAAACCGACGAAAGAAATACCCGCACTCCGACCGTAGCTACGAATCCTACTCCAGCGTTTCCTCGAACCACTCCACCAGCCGTTCCATACAACCGTGAGACCCACTGCTGGAATTGCAAGCAGAGGGGTCACCGGAAAGAAACCTGTCACCGTCCTTTTCGTTTATTCTGTTCGTTTTGCGGCGAAGATGGACGTTTGATAAAAGACTGTTCTTGTCGCCGCAACCCCGTCGCAGTCATACATACACCTCCCCGCCACGATCAATGGTATTATGTTCCAATACAAGTTGAAGACAGCACCTTCCAGGCCTTGGTCGACACGGGTTCCACGAAAACATTCATTGGACCAGAGCTAAGAGCAGTATGTAAAGCCTGCGGACTACCTATGTCAGTACAACACCAGCCTGTCCACTTGGCTAATGGAGAAGCCATTAGCACCTCCGAGCATTTCACCGTGACTCTAATCCTTGGCGACGTAAGAAGCACCACCACCTATCTGCCGTCTCTCGTCGAAGATGCCATACTGGGGATGGATTTCATGAGGCAAGCCAACTTTCAAATGTCGGTTGGAGGTAGATTAGTGTCAAGCCATAATTCCCTGCTTGCTACGCAGAATGACTGCAAAGCCGTGACTCACATGACCGAGACTCAGCAACAACAACTCCAAAAAATTTTGGATCAAGAAATACCGAAGTTTGAGAGGATAAACGAAATATCAACCGTCCCCCCGCACCGAATCTAACTCACGACCGACAAGCCGTTTAAACAACGGTATATTCCCCCGAAACCCAGCCTTACATAAAGTAGTTGACGATGGGGTAGACGAACTGTTGAAGAGTGGAAAAATCAGCCCGTCGAAAAGTCCATATAGTTCACCGATCGTTTAAGTCAAAAAGAAAGAAGGATCATGGAGAATGTGCGTGGATTTCCGGCAGCTAGATGAGGTTTCGATTAAAGACGCATATCCACTTCCTTACATCACTTCTATACTTGATCGACTCCGAGGAGCCAAGTTTATATCCACAATCGACCTTAAACAAGGTTATTGGCAGATCGCGCTAGAACCAAAGTCTCGCCCATATACAGCATTCACTGTCCCGGGGCGAGGACTGTTCGAATGGAATGTAATGCCTTCGGATTACATTCAGCAGGAGCGACTTTCCAACGAGCGATGGACACAATCTTCGGTGCTGACATGCTCAACCACGTATTCACCTACCTCGATGACATCATCATCATTAGTAATACTTTCGAACAGCATATCCAACACCTGACCGAAGTGTTCGAAAAGCTCCGGAATTTCAATTTAAAAGCAAACGCAGAAAAATGTAAATTCTGCCGAGAAAGCCTCAAATACCTTGGACACGTCGTCACCCGAGCTGGCATTCAAACCGACCCAGACAAGATATCCACCGTACAAAGTTTGAAAGCTCCAACCACCATCAAGGAACTTCGCCGCATACTCGGGATATGTTCTTGGTACCGCCGATTCATCGAGAATTTCTCGACCATTGCCGCCCCGCTCACCCATCTACTGAAGAAGAAAATTCAATGGACGTGGGGACCAGCTCAACAAGAAGCGTTCGACTTATTAAAGAAAAAGCTCACCGAAGCCCCCGTCTTAGCCTGTCCCGATTATAATGAACCTTTCTCACTCCAGACCGACGCCAGCCATTTCGGGTTAGGAATAGTGCTTACACAAGTTCTAGACGGACATGAAAGAGTGATAGCCTATGCAAGACGCACACTAACCGATCTGGAGCAAAAATATGCCGTAACAGAGAAAGAATGCTTAGCAATTCTATGGGGGATAAGAAAAATGCGGCCTTACCTCGAAGTTTATCATTTTAACTACATTACGGACCACCATTCACTTAAATGGTTACACTCATTAGAAAATCCCTCTGGATGACTCGCCCGATGGGCACTCGAATTACAACAGTACGATTTTAGTATATGTTACCGTAAAGGTTCTATGAATGTGGTAGCAGATACCCTATCCCGCGACCCGTTACCGATCACAGAAGTTGACAAAGTAGCCGCCACCGCCGATTCCAAACCAGAATGGGTACACACCATGATAAGCAAAGTTACTCGAGAACCCAGCCGATACCCCGAATATAAGATCCATGACAACAAGTTGTACCGACGTTTCCCGACAACCGACCCGCTCACCAGTTCGCAAGACGACCAATGGAAACTCTGTGTCACCGAAGGAGAACGAGCGAAAACCTTGTACGAAAACCACGACGCTGTCACGTCCGGACATCTAGGAATAGCAAAGACCACGGCAAGAATGGCGAGACTGTACTATTGGCCTGGTATGTTCGGTGACATACGCAACTATGTATGGAAGTGTAAAAGTTGCAACCGATACAAAGCCCTGCAACAAAAGCCTAGTGGCTTCATGTACACAACCCCGTCTTCTCAACCTTGGGCAATCGTCTGCGCCGATTTTATTGGTCCCCTGCCCCGCTCAATGAAGGGAAACACCACAATACTTGTAATGGTTGACAAATTTTCTAAATGGGTTGAAGCTGTACCGATGAAAGCTGCGACTGCCCTCAGCTTAATCAAAGGGAGCGGCTGCAGCGGTTGAACTTGAACAGCGTCGGGACGAAGTCGGCGTTGACTTTGCATTTGAGCGAAGAATCGGTGGATAAATGGGGTGAGGTACCTGCAACATGAGAAGTGGCAACACAAATCGCTGAAGGTGACGAGCAGGGCGATGGCGACGTCAACGACGAGGGAGAAAAAAAACACAAACGGGATTGAGGAAAAAGAAATTGAAACTGATCGAATAAAAAGAATCGAAAACGACTTACTGAAACGGGAGATCGAAATCCTAGAGAGAGAGAACGAGCTGTTACTAAGAGGAAATGAGCTAATAATAAGAATGGCACAACTGGACACCGACCCGAGAACAACAGTAACAACAAGTTTGACAGCAGATTTGGCGACCGGAGCGACAGCAAATATAGCAACGGGAACGACAACAAGCGAGGCAACGAGGATTACAACAGATGTGACAACCGACAACACAAATCAAAGGTATGGAATTTACAGAGAGCTAGTGCCAGACTACGAGGGCGGCACGAATATCGAGACGTGGCCGACACATTTCTTGAACGTCAAAAACAAATACCAACTGGGAGAAGAGATGTTGCGGGCGCTTTTCCTCTCGAAGTTGAAAGGTAGACAAAAGAATAGCTAAAGGGCAAAGGCCCAACCAAATTTTTTGCGTCCCAGCGTCGAAAATCTGTTCGAAGACTTTGAAAAGGTTCGACAAGAAAGCAAATCGAATGACGCTCAGACAACGCTTGGAAGAGAGAAAGTGGAAGTGGATGGAAACCTTTGACGAGTACTAGGTATACAGCAAAAACTGAGTTGGTGACGGGATGGAATATCGAAGAGGGGAACTCTTCAAACGTTGTTGTACTTGTACATAATAAGTAAATACAAACTGAACGAAATACTCATTTGCTATGTATATTATGTATACATAGACATACCTACAAAACTAAAAGCATTCGTTCATTTTTCCCTACTGATAGTTATTTTCTATTCTCCTTTGTTCTCTTTCTTTTATAATTATTTGTCTACCTAGACCCTAGAGTTAAGATATGAAAAATAATAAAGCGTCACTCTTGACACAAAAGCGAAGTGAGCAGTCGTAATTCTTTTATTTCGAAATTTTGTGAAGTACAGCCATCCAAATTATTTGATTTCTTATATTCGTTCCTATATTTATTTCCTCATAAAAAGTTTCTGTTTCTGATTTACAACTTGCCATCGAAACATCTACTTACTCTCTATACAATCGAATCTAAAGCTCTTTGTGCCCGTTTTGTTTAACGTTTTTTCTCTTATAATGAGCCGCAACTGTTTTAAGATGTGGTATGGATTCCCTCAAAGACAAAATCAACGACTGAGAAATACAAAAATTGGAGGGGAGACAGAAAACAACTACTTCCTCAACATTTACCGCTGCAACATCTGGCATTCCTGAACACTCAACAAACACAACACACAGCAGAAAGCAAGCCCAAACTCCCATATCAACACTCAAAAGCATTGACTATGACATGGAGAATTTGATCTAGAGCAAAACTGAATCCATATTAATTCGCTTAACAAAAGAACTACAAGAACTTCGAACAGATTTTCTTCAACAACTCACAACCATCGAAAGCAACTTGTCTGCTCTTATCACTGAAGCAAAAATATCTACGTATTTATGCACCTAAGGATCGAGTAAACAAATTACAATTAAGCCTTGAATAGGAATCTCTTACTGCCGTCAACGATGAAGCGGACTGACAAAGGAGATGCGACGTATATAAACGAAGAGAAGTCTCCGCTGAGGCGCTGACACCGTTTTTCTCTGCATCCCATAACTTCAAAAGTCAAAACGTACATACACGGTTGCCGTTCTCCGAAAAAAATTTCTACCACAAAATTTTCCAAAATCTACCAATTCAAAGAAAAATCTACCAAAGTTCAATTTTAAAAACATCATATTTATTTTAGATAAAATATAATTTTCAATGCTTTTTTGTACTTTTGAAGTATGTGTAGATAATAGTACGGACACGTTGGGAAAAGATAAGATTGACTTTTTATTATGTACCCCGCGAACTTCGTCCCGCCACCCTTCAGAGCAACTCCAGAATAAGAATATATAATAATTAACACAGATATTGTGATACTGTGATTTGCCTGAATCCAATTGCAATAGAGAACTAAATATCTGAATTTTTCCAAGCTTTACAACCAACTTTCTACTTGTGTGTTTTGACTATTTCACAAAAATCAGAACTAAAAACAGCTTCCGGTTGTCCCCCTTATTTGCTGACTTTCACATAAGATTGTCCCCAAAATTTGTTTTTACTCAGGCTATATTTACAGTGAAAATTTTATAAAAATACATTGAGGATTGAGCGAATAATAATAACCGGACATACATACAAGCAAAAAAATGCACCTTAAATTCCATATATGCAAAAAATTGTTTTTAGGTCTTGAGTTCTTCGTGCTCTCGTCGAGTTTTCCAAATTCTCAAAAAAAAAATTTCCATTTTTCCATTTGAAAATCAGTGCACCTACAATAACAATTTTCCCTTTGAAAACCAATGAATTTTCCGAGTTTTTCATCAAGAACTTTCTATTTTCTTTTCGAAAACCCATTTTGAAACAAAAAAATCCAAAAATTTTTTTTTTATTTCCGACCTTTGTTTGGTTTTTCCAGTTTTCCCACTCTTCCATGAGGTTTTGTCATTTTTTTTTCACAGAAATCATCGCTGAATACAACAGTATTAACCATGGAAATTTCACAAATATCTGTTGGGCCATTTCAGAGTCTATACGAGACATACAAGCAAACAAACAAACATAGATCCATTTTTATATATACGAAAGAAGAAGATATTCATTTATACTGAATATTAAGCCCAAATAATTTTGCATAAAAAAAAAGATTCAGTAATTTGTTCAATTTTAAAAGTAGGGCAGGTTTGTTAATATTTTCATAAACATTTGCATTCGAAAGGATTAAAATCTACCAAATTAAACATGAATCTACCAACCTACCAGAGCGATAAAAATCTACCAAATTTGGTAGAATTCTACCAAAACGGCAACCGTGCGTACAGATCACATGATATTGTTATCGTTAGGCAGCGTTGCCAACCACTTTAGCCCAAAAAATGCCTACATTTGGAAAAAAAGATGCCTTTTTCATTAAAAAAAGCCTTTTTTAACACACTTTCACTTTCCTTGAGTTTTATCAGGAAAAGGTCTAAAAACCTTAAAAAAAATTGTGTTTTTATTCTTTGCTAAGAACTTAGAGCTTAAAACTAAAACCTTGAATGCGATTCGAATTATTGAAAATCGTATAAGCAAAAAGTGGATTAACTAAATCTTAATTTTCTTCAGTTAAAAACGGCGAGGTCGAATCCGTAATGAATACAAAAACATTTTACTTTCAGTTTAACAGGACTAGAAGTGGAAAAAACAAAACAATAGAGATAGAGAAAGCCTAACATCAAGCTTCTCTGGGTTAGACAGTGAAAGACAGTGAGATATGTCGTTTTCCATTGGTCTTTTTTTGACGTTTATTTTCCTACCTCCAATTGAACGGGTTATGATGTATGTGTCATTCTTCGGACGATTCTGTTTTCAAAACAGAAGAGTTCTGCTCTTCTCAGAAGCATTCCGTCTGCCAAAGTCAGTCCAATGGAATGGTTTCAGAAGACTTCTGGACTCTTCCGAATACTTCTGGACGACCAATGGAAAACGACAATAGGTGAGCACCAGTAGAAACTGTTCGGAAAATTCGAATAATTTGAAGGTGGAAACTCATTTCAAAGGGCAAATTTACATATTACGAGCTTATAGGTTTAATATTTTAAGAAGGCTTTAATAAAATAAAAATAGTAGTTTGAAACTGAAATGAATAAAAGATGCATTCTTGCAAAAAAATAAGCCTTACAGCCTTAGCTAGCAAAATAATGCCTAAAAGGCATGAAAATGCCTAGGTTGGCATCGCTGTCGTTAGGTATCGGTAACATTTTCTTTTTACTCTCTTTAAATGTATCTCTTTTCTCTTTAAGAAGAAATCTTTATTATAATCCTATTCTAATACTCTAAATATTGTGGCATTTTTTTTCCAAACCAGTGGCACGATATATATGAATAGATAGATAATTTTATTTTTTTAATCCAAATACTAATTACTTCGGTTTACTTTTTCTATAAAATAAAGAAATATGAATGACAATGACATTTTATACAATAAAAATAATGTTATTGTCAGTACTAAGCAAAACATTTAAATAATTAAATAGTATGGGTGGGGTGACCCTTAAAAAATGAAAGTTATATTTGGGGATCTGTTATTATCAAAGGGCACGGTAGAACCCAGCCAAGTACTAGCACTACTCCCTCTTTACAGGATCGAACTCAAGCATATTTTTAACCCCCCCATAACTTTTGAACCCATTGAGTTAGAAACTTAAAATTTGAATTACGTATTAGCTTCATTGAGATAAAAGACCTGTAGAACCAATACTTCCTGAGATATCAAAAAGTAAAAATTTCAAAAACCGTAATTGACTGACTCACCGACTGACTCACTGATCATCAAAATTATGAAGCACTTCTAACAATAGCAGAATCTTGAAATTTGGTACATTGGTAGGTTTTCGGGTGCATACAAAGGAAAAAATCGAAAATTTCAATTTTCTCATTCTGGGGGCGTGGTATCCACCCACTTTCTTAATATCTTGAAATTCGGAATTCTAACAGGGTTTTGGTTGAAAATAAGGAAAAAGATAAGTAAAATATTTAAGTTTCATTAAGGGGCGTGGTTTCCGCCCACTATCTTTAAACAGTCGTAGGATGTTGAAATTCGGAATTTTTGTAAGGCTTTGGTTGAATGGCATGAAAAAAATGCGAAAAAAATCTATTTCCACTTAGGGGCGTGGTATATGCCCACTTTATAATATGGTCGAAAAAGTTTAAATTCGAAATTCTGATAGGGTTTCGGTTTTGGTTTGTTTAAGTTCATAACAATCCCATAAGTAACTTATTTCATTGCTTTCACAATGGACCCTTGGGGTCAAAACAACATCTAGAGCGCCACTGTAAGCTAACTTACCTATTATTTATTTATAAATTGGCAGAGCAATTATATTGTTAAACTTTGCAAATTTCTAGCTTATTTAGTGTATTTCGAGGTTCATGCAACAACTGTTCAACAAATAACTTTAAAATACTTGTTGCCGCAAAAACTTTTGGCCAGGCAAAGTGGTAAGGGCGATTATATTTTATTTTAAATAAAAGGTGGTAAAAATTTGATCTTTAAGGAAAAGATAAAAAAATTCAAAAAGGGGAAGTTATAGACCAAAAACGATGAAGCGCTCTTAGTGGTGGCTTGGGCCGAAAAAAAAGTATTTGCGAGGCCAACGAAAAAATCTGGCGGGACAACCTAAAATTCTCTTTTAAAAACACATCATCATTCCTTGCTTGTCTTTTTTCCAAAACGTTATTAAATAAAGGAACCAAATGTTTCTCGTTTTTAATCTTTTTTGTATTGATATTTTTGTTTTCCTGAGAGCGATTATTTTTAAAATATTGGTACATTTGGCGTTTTTTTCTCTGATATTGAGATTTAGCATTTAGGCTGTGTGTGAATTGCGTTAAAATGTGTGTTAAAATTTAACCCGCGTTAAAATTTGACACTAATGAGGTGAATAAAATGGGTTAAAATTTATTGAGCTGTGGAGCAGGTTAAAGTGTGTTAAAATTTGACGTTTCTAGTGAGGAGAAATTTGCTCTTGCTTTTGCATTCAATTCAAACAACGAAATATGGATCAAGAAAAAAAAAACCAAGGTAGGCTGGAAAACCATACAATAAATGTAAGTTTGAAATCAATTAATTTATATAAATTCAATGCTTTTGTTTTCTAGGGTCTCACGAAGAAAAAATAAAACTAATTGAAATTACGATAAGTCTGGATAGCTGCAACCAACCCAGATGCAGTTTTAACTTGAACGTCAACTAATAACTTACCCCACGCTCTCTTCTCTGTTTAATTGAATTTCTTGTTATAATGCGTTGATATTATAAAACATATAAGAGAATTAACACAAAATACTTTAAATTTGTCAGTTTCTTAAACCAAATACGAATTTATTGTTTTGTTTCTTTTGAAATGTATGACAGATATCAGCTGTGAAAACAATTTTTCAGTGTTACAACACTGAATAAATCAATTAATCAAAATGGGAATTTTGTTTGAATATTTTTGACTGTTGTTATAAAATACGAAATTAGAATCGAGAACAATAAATAAAAAAGATTTTTTTTTAAGTTTCAGAGACTTACCTAGTTTTTACCACAAAAGTGATAAGAGAAAGGTAAAAATCAGCAAAAATTCGAAGCTTGCTACCGAAGTAATTAAGGTTTATTGCCTTTAATACCAAAGTGCTTGTTTCCCTCGATATTCCCATTCGTGGGCTTGTTATAACATAGCGTGCTGTGCGATAACAAAAACCGTTTTTCCCTCGCACTCTTCAAGTCGTGGGCACTTTGACTGATATTCCCTCGCACTCTTCAAGTCGTGGGCACTTTGACTGATATTCCCTCGCACTCTTCAAGTCGTGGGCACTTTGACGGATATTCCCTCGCACTCTTCAAGTGGTGGACACTTTATTCCGATTTTCCCTCTCACTCTTCAAGTGGTGGGCACTTTAGCCGATATTCCCTCGCACTCTTCAAGTGGTGGGCAGTTTCTTCCGATATTCCCTCGCACTCTTCAAGTGGTGGGCACTTTCTTCCGATATTCCCTCGCACTCTTCAAGTCGTGGGCACTTTGACCGATTTTCCCTCGCACTTACTAGTGAGTGGGCACTTATGTATTCATTAGGCTTTTATGTATGTATATATCAGTATTATAATTAATATATATTAGATTATAAGTATTACGAGTTATGTATTATTGTAAATAAAGAAAATAAATTTAAATTTTTTTTATTAAAGTCTTCTCATCAATCAAGTGGTTCGGATTTTTGCGAGCGAGCTTACCTCAGCCTTTGTAAAAGAAGCATCACAAATTGGCGCCCGAGCAGGGACCTTTAGAGGATTCATCCGTTCCGTTTCCGATACCGCCGCTGCCCGTCTAGAATTCCTAAAGGTCTTTCCGACCGACGTCCGACCGAACAAAACCGAGCATACCGAGTACCGACTACCTACCGACCACTTACTAGTAATAAACCCGATTTATCAGAAATGTCCGAACACGAAGAGGATACCGGCTTGGACGAAAATCCATTCAGGAGCCTCAATTTCATATACATGCTCAAGAAAAACGAGCTTATGGAAATGCTTACCGCCCGAAATATCGAAACCGAGGGTAACGTACAAGTTCTTCGCCAGCGTTTAAGTAACCACCTCAAACAGGTCCGCACCCATGCTTCTACACAAAATTTGTGTGCAAAATGAGCAGAAGTTGCCGAGAAGAGGGTAAACGCCACCCTGGACGAAGACATTAGCAACCCCCCTAAAAGTACCGACCCTGACCCGCCAACCACACGTTAAACTCCATTATATGAGGAGACCACGTTTGAAGTAGCCAACTAAAACTACCGCCACCGAATTCTCAACCGACCAATCCGCCGCAAGTCAGACAACCTCCAGTCTTACCTCACAGTTCCGCTCCTTGTCATACCCGTACTTCTCGATTGCTTCCGTTAAGCTACGAAGCCGAAGTCACTAATATAGTGCGAAAGTGGGGACTGAAATTCGACGCGTCAGGAAATCCTTTAGAATTCTTCGAGAGAGTCACTGAGCTAACCAGGTGCTACGACATTCCACCGGACGACATGCTGCACACTCTCCCCGAATTACTACGAGGTAAAGCCTTAGAATGGCTCCGCATTTATAGCGATAGCTTTACTAAGTGGGAGGATTTCCGTGAGTCATTTATTCGTTATTTTCTACCAGCACGATATCTTGTTAAGCTGGAAGACGAAATAATGCGCCGACGTCAAGGTCTTCGGGAACGCGCCAAAGAGTACATTCTGGCCATGCAATATCTCATCAGGCAACATCCACGTATGGACATAAGAGATCTAATCGACCGGATCTTCGATGGCATGCACCCAGAGTACCGTCTATATATTCGCAGACGTGACTTCGAGAATCTCGACGAACTCATGGTGATGGCAGAGGAATACGAAGCCATAAAAACCGACGAAAGAAATACCCGCACTCCGACCGTAGCTACGAATCCTACTCCAGCGTTTCCTCGAACCACTCCACCAGCCGTTCCATACAACCGTGAGACCCACTGCTGGAATTGCAAGCAGAGGGGTCACCGGAAAGAAACCTGTCACCGTCCTTTTCGTTTATTCTGTTCGTTTTGCGGCGAAGATGGACGTTTGATAAAAGACTATTCTTGTCGCCGCAACCCCGTCGCAGTCATACATACACCTCCCCGCCACGATCAATGGTATTATGTTCCAATACAAGTTGAAGACAGCACCTTCCAGGCCTTGGTCGACACGGGTTCCACGAAAACATTCATTGGACCAGAGCTAAGAGCAGTATTTAAAGCCTGCGGACTACCTATGTCAGTACAACACCAGCCTGTCCACTTGGCTAATGGAGAAGCCATTACCACCTCCGAGCATTTCACCGTGACTCTAATCCTTGGCGACGTAAGAAGCACCACCACCTATCTGCCGTCTCTCGTCGAAGATGCCATACTGGGGATGGATTTCATGAGGCAAGCCAACTTTCAAATGTCGGTTGGAGGTAGATTAGTGTCAAGCCATAATTCCCTGCTTGCTACGCAGAATGACTGCAAAGCCGTGACTCACATGACCGAGACTCAGCAACAACAACTCCAAAAAATTTTGGATCAAGAAATACCGAAGTTTGAGAGGATAAACGAAATATCAACCGTCCCCCCCGCACCGAATCTAACTCACGACCGACAAGCCGTTTAAACAACGGTATATTCCCCCGAAACCCAGCCTTACATAAAGTAGTTGACGATGGGGTAGACGAACTGTTGAAGAGTGGAAAAATCAGCCCGTCGAAAAGTCCATATAGTTCACCGATCGTTTAAGTCAAAAAGAAAGAAGGATCATGGAGAATGTGCGTGGATTTCCGGCAGCTAAATGAGGTTTCGATTAAAGACGCATATCCACTTCCTTACATCACTTCTATACTTGATCGACTCCGAGGAGCCAAGTTTATATCCACAATCGACCTTAAACAAGGTTATTGGCAGATCGCGCTAGAACCAAAGTATCGCCCATATACAGCATTCACTGTCCCGGGGCGAGGACTGTTCGAATGGAATGTAATGCCTTCGGATTACATTCAGCAGGAGCGACTTTCCAACGAGCGATGGACACAATCTTCGGTGCTGACATGCTCAACCACGTATTCACCTACCTCGATGACATCATCATCATTAGTAATACTTTCGAACAGCATATCCAACACCTGACCGAAGTGTTCGAAAAGCTCCGGAATTTCAATTTAAAAGCAAACGCAGAAAAATGTAAATTCTGCCGAGAAAGCCTCAAATACCTTGGACACGTCGTCACCCGAGCTGGCATTCAAACCGACCCAGACAAGATATCCACCGTACAAAGTTTGAAAGCTCCAACCACCATCAAGGAACTTCGCCGCATACTCGGGATATGTTCTTGGTACCGCCGATTCATCGAGAATTTCTCGACCATTGCCGCCCCGCTCACCCATCTACTGAAGAAGAAAATTCAATGGACGTGGGGACCAGCTCAACAAGAAGCGTTCGACTTATTAAAGAAAAAGCTCACCGAAGCCCCCGTCTTAGCCTGTCCCGATTATAATGAACCTTTCTCACTCCAGACCGACGCCAGCCATTTCGGGTTAGGAATAGTGCTTACACAAGTTCTAGACGGACATGAAAGAGTGATAGCCTATGCAAGACGCACACTAACCGATCTGGAGCAAAAATATGCCGTAACAGAGAAAGAATGCTTAGCAATTCTATGGGGGATAAGAAAAATGCGGCCTTACCTCGAAGTTTATCATTTTAACGTCATTACGGACCACCATTCACTTAAATGGTTACACTCATTAGAAAATCCCTCTGGATGACTCGCCCGATGGGCACTCGAATTACAACAGTACGATTTTAGTATATGTTACCGTAAAGGTTCTATGAATGTGGTAGCAGATACCCTATCCCGCGACCCGTTACCGATCACAGAAGTTGACAAAGTAGCCGCCACTGCCGATTCCAAACCAGAATGGGTACACACCATGATAAGCAAAGTTACTCGAGAACCCAGCCGATACCCCGAATATAAGATCCATGACAACAAGTTGTACCGACGTTTCCCGACAACCGACCCGCTCACCAGTTCGCAAGACGACCAATGGAAACTCTGTGTCACCGAAGGAGAACGAGCGAAAACCTTGTACGAAAACCACGACGCTGTCACGTCCGGACATCTAGGAATAGCAAAGACCACGGCAAGAATGGCGAGACTGTACTATTGGCCTGGTATGTTCGGTGACATACGCAACTATGTACGAAAGTGTAAAAGTTGCAACCGATACAAAGCCCTGCAACAAAAGCCTAGTGGCTTCATGTACACAACCCCGTCTTCTCAACCTTGGGAAATGGTCTGCGCCGATTTTATTGGTCCCCTGCCCCGCTCAATGAAGGGAAACACCACAATACTTGTAATGGTTGACAAATTTTCTAAATGGGTTGAAGCTGTACCGATGAAAGCTGCGACTGCCCTCAGCTTAATCAAAGGAGTGAGAGAAATAATCATCGCTCGGTTTGGTGTACCGAAAACATTCTTGTCCGATAATGGAACACAGTTCACCAGTAACCAATTTAATTAATTCCTCACCGACTACGGCATACAACATCGGCTGACAGCACCATATACACCGCAGGAAAACCGTACCGAAAGGGTAAACAGGGTGCTAAAAACGATGATTGCACAATATGTCGAAGGGAACCAGCGAACCTGGGATGAATATTTACCTGAATTAACCCTTGCCATCAACAGCAGCCGTCATGAATCAACCGGGTACTCCCCTGCCATGCTTAACTTAGGGCGAGATATAAGAACACCATCCAGCTTCCAATCAGACAAAACTCAAAACGAGAACGAAAATATGTCGTCCAAGAGAGAACGTATACGAGCGCTACACCGATTAGTCCAGATTAACTTGCAAAAATCCAGCCAAATACAAGCCAGAACATACAACTTGCGCCGACGATCTTGAAAACCCAATATCGGAGAATGGTTTTATAAAAGAGTGCGTGTCCTCTCATCGGGGATTAATTACTTAACTGAAAAATTAGCTCCTCGCTACGACGGCCCCTATGAAGTTATAAAATTCACCTCACCAGTTATTGTGCTCCTACGGAAAAGAGGAGAGAGTCAGTGCAAGCCGTTACTCCTTGCTCACGTAAGAGATTTAAAAGGGTATTGCATTGCTCTGAAATTATTTCTTCATCGACGAACAGAGTCATTCAACTGCCGACCAGCAAACTGCACGAATGTTAAATAGTAATTGTGAATAAGCCTTATAAATGAATTGCAAATGAATTACTTTCACTGTCTCTTATCTAGTTTTCTCTTCAACGCTCATTTTTCTATTTTGCAAAGCATAATACTTGATATGTACATTTATACCATTTACCAAATTTAGTCTCTAATAAACCTCTGAATCGAAAACATCGTTTACTGTTTTACTTAGTTCCTCATCAGGTTATGGGCCCAGGAACGTGAGTCGTCGCTTATAAGTAAATTGTATTGAGAAAGTAAACGGTGCTATATATATTTTTTTTTTATGAGTAAAATTAAGATAGAGGTAAATTGATGTATAAAATGAGTTCGTCTGCTCTTTATCAAATAGACAAGTTAGATGACCAAAATTATGATGGTTGGGCAATTCAAATGAAGAGTGTGCTCATCATTTCTGGCTTGTAGTCGTATGTCGATGGGAGCACAGTCAAAGATGAGAATCTTAATGCTCAGCAAACGCTGGAATGGATAACAAGAGATAATAAGGCACTTGCGTCTATAATCTTGAATATAAAATCTTCAATCGGTATTTATCAGTATGCGTGAGTGTAGAGAGCAAATTAAGCTTGCTGGTGACAACTTCATTACAGCAACCGGGATCGGTACGGTTATACTTAAAACGGAATTATGTGAGCTCAGGCTGAAAAATGTGCTTTTTGTTCCGAAGTTAAATGCGAATTTTGTGTCCGTTAGCAAAGCCTTAGAAAATGGCTGCTCAGTTGAGTTTTCGAAAAACTTAGCTTTTATTAAACAGAATGGCAAAACTATATTAACTGCAAGTCTCCACAATGAATTGTTCGTTTTTCAATGTGAACTAAGTGAGTCCTTATATGCATGCGAAAGCATCTGCAAGAAGCCTGAACAAATTGTATTCGAATAATATGCTCACTGGTTTCTCGTTAGGAACCATGCCCGAAAATTTTCAATGCAAAATCTCCATGTTAGGCAAAATTTGCACAAAGCCCTTTCCATGTGAGTCATCAACGAGATCGCACGATGTCTTAGATCTCATCCATACTGATGTATGTGGACCGATGAGAAGAGTGTCCTTAGGAGGCGCTAGGTATTTCGTCACGTTCATTGACGACAAGTCACGTAAGATATTTGTTTATTTTATCAAGACTAAAGATCAGGTTTTTGAAGTTTTTAAGAAATTTAAAGCATCGGTGGAGCGTGAAACAGGATAATTTATAAAAACCATACGTAGTGACAATGGTTCTGAGTACTGCGGAACTAGAGGAGAAGCAGGTGGACGTGGCAACCGAGCAACAGGTGAAGGAAACTCTGGATCAGAATGTTGAGCATGATGTGAAACAGTTGGACGTGGCAACTGAGCAGCAGGTGAAGAAGAATCTGGATCAGAGTGTTGAGCATGATATGAAACAAACCAGTCAGAGCAAACGAGATGAAGAAATTGAACAAAAGAGCAATGATCAACAGCAGGTAAAGTCATTTCCAAAAATTCGAAGCGAAAAAGATCTCAAACAAGCAGCGAAGAAGAAGGAGAGAGAACTCCAGCATTGGGCAGAGGACGACCAAAAATAATTCGAACTGGTAGGCCAACGACCTAAGAAGCAATATAACATTTTGAACAACTTGAAAACAGAACAAACCCCTATAATTTCACAAACTTTGGCAGAGGCTTTGACGCTTCCCGAAGCTCAAATGTGGAGAACAGCCGTTAATGAAGAATACCAGTGTTTATTATCGAACAAAACATGGGACCCAGTAGAGCTCCCTGAAGGGGAGAAAGCTATAGGTTGTCGATGGGTATTTAGTCTAAAGAAAGACGAAAATGGGAAGTTGCAGCGCTATAAGGCTAGACTGGTCGCTAAAGGTTTTTCTCAAAGATTTGGTATAGACTACACAGAAACCTTTTCTCCTGTTGTTAGGTATTCAACGATCAGACTGATACTAGCTATAGCTGTAGAGAAAAAGCTTATCCTGCATCAAATGGACGTCTCATCGGCATACTTGAACGGGGATCTTCAAAAGGATGTGTTCATGGAACAGCCGGAGTCTTTCGTCGACCAAACTAATCCTCAAAACGTTTTGAAGCTGCGGAAAGCTTTATATGGACTGCAGCAGTCAGGGAGTGTGTGGAACGAGAAGCTGGATGCGGTACTTAAAAAACTTGGTTTTCAACAGTGCAGTAGCGAACCATGTGTTTATGTTGCACACAGAGAAGATGACTTGAAGATTATTGCAGTTTATGTCGATGACCTGATTTTGGGCGGCATGAGCGAAAGATCAAAAAAATGAGTTTAAAGTCATCGACAATGGTGGTTTGCATAATTTTCTTGGATTTGAGATAACTCGTGAAGGTTCAACAGGTCCAATCTCGATTTGTCAAAGCCAACTGATATTGAAACTTCTCCGAGAAACGGGAATGGTTGATTGCCGCCACTATCAAACTCCTTTGGAAGCTGGTCAGCAGTTTGACTGTAAGAACGACAACTGTAGACGCGCAAATCGAGAACAGTATCAATCTATAGTTGGCTCGTTAACATATTTGGCTATATCGACAAGGCCAGACATCATCCATTCAGTGAATAAACTAGCACGATTTAACGTGGATCCTCATGAAGAGCACCTTGTCGCTGTCAAACACTTGTTGAGGTACTTAAACTCCACCATTAATCATAAATTGCGTTACTTTCCCACAGGGAAACAATTAGAAGGTTTTGTTGACGCTGACTGGGGTGGTGACGTTGCGGATCGAAAGTCCTTTTTTTTGATAATCCCACGCCTCTTTCCCCCCCAGATACCGCACGCGCTGGGGTCCATTTTCACCGAGTACGATTACAATTACGGTTGCTAGGCGTATCGGCACTTTATTTGAATTTATCTGAAATAAATAAAATAACAAAAAAAAAAGTGATAGCGGCACAAATAGGTACTAGGAAGACAAGAGTTTGGGACTGCTTAATACAAGCAGGTACAACAGGAAATAAATAAATTTAAATTAAGATTAAAATATTACAAAATAAAAAAAGAAAAAATGCAAAATTTTAAAATCAAAAATTTAAAAATTTTTAAGTCAAAAATTTAAAAGTATAAAAAACAAAGAAAAAAGTAAATACGCGTGTAGAAGACACTTGTCAAGTTTGTAAGAAATACAATAAAAAAAATTAAAAAGAGTCATTTTTTTATTTATTTTTTTAAACAAATAATAAAAAAAGAAATACATGAATAGACAACAAAAAAACATTTAAGAGCGTGCCAAACTGGTTTTCAGCATAATCTTTAATTTATTCTTATTTATATGAAAGTCAATAAGATCCGTATTATAATTCAAAAGCCTACTCATCCTTGTCAAGGGCTCATGCATTCCGGAATTGGTCCTATGTCTTGGGACTTTAATTAGATCGGTGCTACGAAGGTGATAACCTCCTCCCCGATAGTGAAAAAGTATTGCACTAAGAAGGTCTGGTGCATCAGTGACGCCTGTAATAAGTTGATGAAGGAAAACTATATCATTGTGAAGTCCTATACTGGCTTCGCATTCATCTTGGGTGGCGCTGTCATATCTTGGGAGTCTAAGAAACAATCAACGGTAGCATTGAGTAGCACGGAGGCCGAATATATGGCCCTTTCAGCCTCAGCAAAGGAAGCTATGTATTTAAAAAGACTCGTTAGCGAGCTTGGAGGTTCTGAGTTTGTTACACCACACATAACAATACACGGAGATAACTTGAGTGCACAGCAGCTGGTAAAAAACCCCGTACATCATCCTCGTAGTAAGTATATAGACATAGACATCAAATACCACCATATCAGAGAAATCTACTGTAGAGGTGATATAAAAATTAACTACGTGCCTACAAACGAGATGCTGGCAGATGTTTTGACCAAGAATCTACAAAAGATAAAGCATAAAAAATCCAACTAGGCCAAGGCCCCTTCTAGCGCCGCTACCAACAGAACCCTTGGTGGTGGTAGCGAAAAAGACTAAGGAAAGACATGACACTGGAGTAGCCCAGCCCATCGAACCCAAACCACCGGTTAGCCTGGAGATGGCTAAAGCAAGAGCCAAGCGGGATGAGGCAATAGAGCAATGGAATGCAAAAAAGAAAAAAGAAGACCTGGCAACAAAGACCGTCTTGGACAACGCTACCCTTCCATCAGGGTACACTTATTTTGCGATTCCTACTCAACCTGGAAATGAATATCCATGTACCAGCCGCCAGGCCCTAGCTTACGCCCAAACCAACCGAGAGCATCAAAGAACAGCTGCCAACACGTCCCCCGAAACCAAAAATGAGCCTGTTATTCCTGCCGACCCTTTCGTAGGCATCAAATTGACTAAGGAAAAACATCAGAGGAAGTTCCTGATCCACCGTCCATGGGGCCCAATTACAGTTTTAATGAACCGCGGAGGGACGGTGGCCACCCTATGCTTCAGGGACCAAAAGAAAAAGATTAGACTGCCCAAAATGAATACTTAAAATAACAAAGGTCCCATTTTGAAGTTCATATTAAGTTTAGAATATATTAATTTGTTTTTTCTTAATTTTTGAATTATGTTTAGGTTATTAAGTTTAATTTTTTTTATGAAAATAATAAAATAATAATAAAATAAAAGATAAAAAAAAATAAACAAAAAAAAACATGTGCCGTGCCGTCAGCCACTACCGAACATAAGTCCTTGGCAAGCAGCAATACACTTAACGTTATAAGTGTGGGCTACTTTAGATTAAATTACTATACGTATATGTTTTGAATTTGTATTGATTGAATTAATTGAAATTTATGTCGTTCAGTTTTATATTGATTGAATCTTTCTCTTGTTTGTAATCCCAACCATTTTTTGACTTTCGCTCGAACAATAGTTAGACCCAAATAATCATTCGGATAAAAAATAACAGTGCGATTTGCCTTTTTATATCCCGCATGCTCATCTTCTGCTGTCGGTGACTGTGGTTGAACCTTGAAAGTCAATTCATCGTATCATTAAACTCTCCCAACTTGACTACTTGCGCTGCCTGCTTTCATTCCGTTGGCACAAGATTAACACCATTAGAAGGCCACTTAGTTAATGGAAACCCACCGTTGCCTAGAATCTTCGATATTTCGATGCATAGAAGGCGTGGTTCTTATTCATTATCAGCACTGGTTATACCATCGTCCATATAAAAATCCTTTTTCAATTGTTCCTGCCCCTCTTGGGAATAAAACTTTTTGATCCCGTGCACACTATGGCTGAAGCCATACACTGTTGTCAACCAATATTACTTCAATTCATCTTTTGGACTTGATGTCCAAAATATTCGCTGGACATCCCATTGTTCCTTGATGACTTTCACTTGAAGATACATCTTCTTTACATCAGTCATAATTGCAATTCGATGTGTAAGTAACCGCATAATCAGATGAGATAAATCGTCTTGCAATTTTTCACCAATCATTTGAGCTTCTTTGTTACTGCATTATATGGATCACCCTCTTGGTTCACGATCTACTTCAAGTAAATGTCCCGCTGTCATCATTTCATTCATACTGGAGACATATTTCTCCCGCAATAAAGGCTCCCGCTCAAACCGTCTTTCTAATGAGCATAAACGTCGCAGAGCAATTTCGCATGATGATCCAATTTCGTCTCTATCACTGCAAAATGGAATGCCAACAACATATCTTCCTCGTATCATCTCTTCGTTTCATCTTTCCTATGAAATAATAAAATATAAATATGAGTCTGCCCCTGTTATCAAACCAAACTATTGCTACCTCATATATTTTTGTATTTGATTACAATCACGCATGTCTGATCCATAATCGTGTTTGATTATGAACACGCTTTTGTGATCCATAGTCTAACTTTTAACTACGGCCACGCATTTGTGACCCATAATTATTTATTAACATTGATTACGGCCACGCTTTTTGTGACCCATAAATAATCGATTTGACTACGATCACGCTTCTTGTGACCCATAGTCGCTTTTAATTACGACTATACGCATATTGTGGCCCATAATTATTATTGTTAAATTTGATTACAGCCACGCTTTTTGTGACCCATAATCGATATGACTACGATCACGCTTTTTGTGACCCATAATCGCTTTTAATTACGACCACGCATATTGTGGCCCATAATTATTATTGTTAACATTGATTACGGCCACGCTTTTTGTGACCCATAATCGATTTGACTAGGATCACGCTTTTTGTGACCCATAGTCGCTTTTAATTACGACTACGCATATTGTGGCCCATAATTATTATTGTTAAATTTGATTACGGCCACGCTTTTTGTGACCCATAATCGATATGACTACGATCACGCTTTTTGTGACCCATAATCTCTTTTAATTACGACCACGCATATTGTGGCCCATAATTATTATTGTTAACATTGATTACGGCCACGCTTTTTTTTTTTTTCATTTTGCTATCTGTTTTATTCTCAATATTATAATGTTTTACAAACAAGAGAAAGATTCAATCAATATAAAACTGAACGACATAAATTTCAATTAATTAAATCAATACAAATTCAAAACATATACGTATAGTAATTTAATCTAAAGTAGCCCACACTTATAACGTTAAGTGTATTGCTGCTTGCCAAGGACTTATGTTCGGTAGTGGCTGACGGCACGGCACGCACAAAACAAAAAGAAAAATAAATAAAAGAAGATCAAACGAGAAACATAAATTGTTTTTAATTGAATTTGTTGTTCATTTCAGATGAGCATTTAGACAAGAGGGTTCTCGTCTCCGAAATAAAGAGGGGTGTATAACGAAGCGTTACACTCATATACATACATACGCCATACATAACACTGCCCGCCGCCGCCAACATTATCATTACCATAAGAACCACACCAAAACCACAGCCAACAACAATCATCTACACTATACACAAAACATCGGCGCCACCATATAACAAACATTAAATCCAATAACAAACAACAACAACCGACAACCGCTACGCCAACACAATTACCTACACACCACACTGTACACCGCCGCCGCCGCCGCAAACAGTTCACCAAACATCGCCGTCATCAACTGAAAACAAAACAACACAAATGTAAACCTTTATTTTTCCTTTATTAAATAAAAATTCACACCTAGTTTTTACCACAAAAGTGATAAGAGAAAGGTAAAAATCAGCAAAAATTTGAAGCTTGCTACCGAAGTAATTAAGGTTTATTGCCTTTAACACCGAAGTGCTTGTTTCCCTCGATATTCCCATTCGTGGGCTTGTTATAACATAGCGTGCTGTGCGATAACAAAAACCGTTTTTCCCTCGCACTCTTCAAGTCGTGGGCACTTTGACTGATATTCCCTCGCACTCTTCAAGTGCTGGGCACTTTCTTCCGATTTTCCCTCTCAATCTTCAAGTGGTGGGTACTTTAGCCGATATTCCCTCGCACTCTTCAAGTCGTGGGCACTCTGACCGATATTCCCTCGCACTCTTCAAGTGGTGGGCACTTTCTTCCGATATTCCCTCGCACTCTTCAAGTCGTGGGCACTTTGACCGATTTTCCCTCGCACTTACTAGTGAGTGGGCACTTATGTATTCATAAGGCTATTATGTATGTACATATCAGTATTATAATTAATATATATTAGATTATAACTTATAAGTATTACGAGTTATGAATTATTGTAAATAAAGAAAATAAATTGAAAAAAAAATTATTAAAGTCTTCTTATCAATCAAGTGGTTCGGATTTTTGCTCCTCTATATTCGAGTATTGTGCTTTCTCGATACGACCCCTGCTTATCCAGCGAGCTTACCTCAGCCTTAGTAAAAGCAGCATCACAGTACCCATTATTAGATAGAGTTTTTGGAAACAAAGACAGCGCACCAGGGTTGCCTGTCAAAGTCCGGGGCAAAGGGGGTAAAACGGGACATCTTTCTTAACGGCATCTTTCATTAAAATTACGTTTGACCACATAACTCAGTAACCAAACGGTTTAAATTAATTTGGTTTTCAGCAATTTTAAGAAGCCTATCAAGCCTTTTTTCCATATGTCATTTCATATGAGCTTCCAGGGAAAATTGAGAATAACAGCAATTTGAAACTGTGTGAAAATTCCTATAAGAGCGAAATCGCAAAAAAAACTAAAATTGGCTTTCAGTACCCATGTTCTGTAACTTCTCACATCGAGAAAATCATACCGAAAACAGTTCAAACGGAGCGTAACTAGTTTTTTTGTATGGAATTTGACACAATTTTTTTCGATTTCCTATGTTTCTCGACTCCGAAAGTTTTCGACCGAGTTACAGAACCTGGGTCCAGGAGTGCAAGTAGGAGTTTCAGACCTTAATTTTGATGTACAATACTATATGGTATTCCTCGGGAAATTCAGAAAAACAGCAATTTTAAAAGGAGGAAATCTTAACTTCTAAGCAACATACCTTAATGCAAATTTCTATGCATATATTTTTTATACAGGGGACGAAGTCCGATAGAAAATTTATAAAATGTACAAACCTATATAAAATGTTTTTTTTTTTGCATCGGTTTTATTTTTGTCAAAGGAACTTAGAAACTCACCTTTGGCTAAAAAAGCCAATTAATAGTTTTTTTGTTGTTTTTTTTTTTTTTGATTGATTTAAAACAAATTCAGTTTTATTTTTATTTTTAAGGCCGTGTGCGAATTCAGTTAAAAAATGGGTTAAAACTCCTACCACGATTAAATTTTGACGTTTGGCTAAAAAGGGATCATATTAAAATTTTTGCTGTGCGAATTGGGTTAAAATGGGTTAAATGGGACTTTTTTTGACACTACTTTGATTAAATTTCCCTCAAGATAAAGCAAAATTACCTTCAAAAATGGTTCTTTCTATGTTCAATGAATTACTTTTTTTGTAACTAAATTCAAATGCAACATTATCAAATTAAATTTTCTTTTATGAAAATGTAAGAAATTCTCAATTTCACACACAGTCTTTTTATTTTTATCGATAATTTCCCATTTCAATACGATCAAAAATACCATTGCGACTGTTTGTTAATTCAGTCTTCGAAAACTACTTATTCATTGTTCACAGCTGTCAACAAAATAGAAAACAGACAATTAATTCGTAATATTTGGTATATATTTGTGTTTCATAATAATTGTCCGTCTTGGTTCGGATTTGTTAATTGTTGTCGATCAATATGCGACGGATGAGAAATACAATTTTGAGGCAGAAGAAGAAGACAACGATGATGATAGCAGCAAACATTCCAATTTGTCCTAACACTGACGACACAAAAAAAAGCAAAGCAAAATGTGTTGTATTTTCAAAAATACCAGATTTTTATTTGTACAATAAAAAAAGCTTAAATTAAAGCACTTATCGTTCTTAATATATTGAATCCACTATGCGCCGTCGATAAAATAACCCCCGGCATCCTTATGCCAATGAAGTTCCTTGATTTCCTTTTTTCCCTGATGAATGAACAACAATTGTGGCGATTCCAGGAAATAATCGATTATATCCCTCTCGTGGGCGTTCTCGCAAGTAAGCATACAAGCTTTTTGTGGAGCAGCTCGAGAATCCTAGATACGAATGGTCTTCTCAACAGAACACGATGCCAGTACACTCTTGATTTAGACTCCATTGCATGTCTTCAACGGACTCAACATGACCGACCAGTGGACGCTGGTCAACCTTCCATGAACCACTTTATTCTAGTGGTGACGAGATGTGTATGTTTCACCTTGAATTTAATAAACAATAAGAAACGTTTTATGCACAATTTTCGTAAGTACTTACTTGCAACCCCGGTGGCTAAGACTCCCTGGGCCACTTGACTCCAATCCATTGCAAATCCTTCTTGCTGCTGTCCGGTGAACGTAAACATTGGCTTTACTCCTGCATTGACCAGCTCTTCTTCGTACTGCTTCAACAACTGATCATCCTCCACGGCTTGAAGTTGTTTTGTAAGTTCACTCCATGAAGCTGCGAAAACACTATTGCCCAGCTTGCTTGCACGAACCCCATTAACCCAGCCCTGATGCTTGATGCGAGCGCACGTCATTTGGGGTTTCTTAGCCACTTCATTGCCAAGATCTTCATCTTCGTCATCGTCCAGCTCCTCGTCTTCTTTATCGTTATTGCTACCCATGGAAAAGAGTTGCTTACGTTTTTGCAAGAGTCCAAAAGCAGCAGTTTTTATTTTATTAAAGTCAAGTGACGTCTATTTGAATTTATTTTTTTTAAATTGATTTTTTATTGATACTTTTATGTTACAGTTGCTGTCTTGAATATAATTTTTTCTCTTTTGAGAAACTTCAAAATTTTAACCAGTAGTGTCAAATTTTAACCTGCTCCGCAGCTAGTTAAATTTTATTCACCATGCTAGTGTCGAAATTTAACCAAACTTCAAGTAACCCATTTTTAACTGAATTCGCACACGGCCTAATTAAACTTTTTTTAACTTGAATATTTGTTCTCTGAATATAATACAATACCTAAGACAAAAAAAACATATTCATCATTAAAATAAACTTAACAATCTATCTATCTATATTTACAAAAATGGATGTGTGTTTGTTGGTTGTATGTCTCTTATAGACTCCGAAATGGTACAACAGATATTTGTGAAATGTTCATGGTTAATACCTACTGTTGTATTCAGCGATGATTTCTGTGAAAAAAAAAAATTGGAAAAACCTCATGGAAGAGTGGGAAAACTGGAAAAACCAAACAAAAGTCGGGAATAAGATTTTTTTCGCTTGAATTTTTTTTGTTTCAAAATAGGTTTTAAAATGGAAAAATGAAAGTTCTTGATGAAAAACTCGGAAAACTCATTGGTTTTCAAAGGGAAAATTGAATATTATTGCAGGTACATTGGTTTTCAAATGGAAAACTGGAAAATTTAAAAATGGCTTTTCGAATGGAAACAGAAAGTTCTTAATGAAAAACTCGGAAAACTCATTGGTTTTCAAAGGAAAAATTGCATATTATTACAGGTGTACTGGTTTTCAAATGGAAAACTGGAAAAATCATTGGTTTTGAAAGGGAAAATTGCATATTATTGCATGTGCATTGGTTTTCAAATGGAGAACTGGAAAATTTCGATTTCGAATGGAAAATAGAAAGTTCTTGATGAAACACTTGGAAACTTCATTTGTTTCCAAAAGGAAAATTGCATGAAATTGTAAGTGCACTGATTTTTAAATGGAAAAAAGGAAAATTTTTGATTGAGAACTAAGAAAACTCTGCGAGAGCACGAAGAACTTCAAGACCTAAAATCTAGTTTTTGCATGGAATTTAAGATGCATTGTTTTGTTTGTATGTCCGGTAGGGATTCTTTATCCGCTCAATCCTTAATATATTTTTATAAAATTTTCACTGTAAATAAAGCCTGAGTAAAAACAAATTTTTGGGACAATCTTACGGGAAATTCAGCAAACAAAGGGGACAATCGTTAGCTGTTTGGAATTCTGATTTCTGTGAAATAGTCAAAACACACTGGAAGAACGAGAATTTGTTGAATTTCACAACGAAATTTGCATTTTACTGCATGCTTCAATGGAAGTAGAAAGTTAGTTTTAAGGCTTGGAAAAATTCAGATATGTAGTTCTCTATTTCAATTGGATTCAAGCAAATCACAATATCTGTGTTAATTATACATACTTATTCTGGAGTTGCTCTGAAGGGCGGCGAGACGAAGTTCGCGGGATCTGCTAGTAACAATTATTTACAAATATCAAATTGACAGATACAGTATAAACAGTAACAAAGAAAAAATAAATTTAAAACATACAGAAATCAAATGTTTCCATCATCGTCAGAAGAAAAACTACCATCTTCTTCTTCTTCTTCTTCATTTTTGTCAACAACTATGTCTTCTATAAATACTGGGCTGGAATCACGTAACGCGATAAGCGATAGTTGATAAACAAAATCAAGTTTTTGCTCTATGTAAGCTGATTATCAAACTGATAGTCAGTTATTTTCGATAATTTCATTCGACACCTATAATTTAGGTGTCGTTTTCAAACATTTACGTTGTTTTAATAAAAATTCAAGTAAAATATTGACATTGTATATACTTATAATTATATATTTAAACAATATCTGACAAGTTTGAAGCAAAAACAAATCAAATAAAAAACAAAATGAAATGGGTGTTAACGATCCGGTGCAACAAAAAGGTGTGAGATTGCAAGATTTTATTTTTGTCTGTAAGGCCGTGTGCGAATTGCGTTAATATGTGTATTAAAACTTGACGTTTGGTGAAAATTTGACGTTTGGTTAAAAATGGGATCAAATTTAGCCATTTGCTATATGAATTGCGTTAAAAAGGGATTTTTTTTAATCAAAATTTCTGCGTTGAACTTAGAAATGTTAACTACACCAGACAAATTTTACATCATTGTATGTTTCTGTAGCAAGGTTAGGGTGTAGCAAAAGTGCAAAAAAGTAACAAAATTTTAGTGCGTATATTTTGTTGTTTTAGTGCAAGAAAATGTTACACTTTTATACTTTTGCAACGATACAAGACCATTTGCACCGCATCGTGAATACCCCTAATATTATTATTGGACTTTGTGTATACTTTTATTAGTGAACAGTGTGACCTGGACCTTAGCAAATATTTCAATCCCAGTCTGAATCGGGGTTAAGACAAATGTCAAAACCAACAAAATTTTTGTCGTCAAAAACAGTTATGCCAACAAATAAGTTTTTTTTTTGATCAGCTTACACAGACCAAACAAAAGTTGATTATCAAAAACGATAAATAAATTTTGATAATCAACTATCGCGTTACATGATTCCGGCCCTGGAGTAGCATCTCCTTCAAACCAAAGCGGTTCTAAATATTCTTTATTAATTGACCAACCACATTCACCAGGATTAAATTTAACGCATTGTGCTTGGGTTGTATTTTGCCACATTGAATTGAAGTAAATCGTCCTCAGAATTTTTTGTTTTAATGATTTCCAACATGCAGGAATCAAAATTTTTTACTTTTTTAAGTACTTAAGATTTTCTCCCTTTATAATTGCTGTTTTTCTGAATTTCCCGCAAAATACCATATGGTATAATATATCAAAATACAGGTCTGTAACTCCTCTTTGCACTCCTTTAAGCCTCCATTATCAATTTGTGTGGCAATGATGACATTTTTTGCGATTTCGCCCTCATGAATTTTCAATTTGTATTTTTTTGTATTGTGCATTTTTTCATTGTAGTAGGGTTGCCGAGTGGTTTGCCCCGGTTTAGACAAGGCAACCCTATATATTCGTAAGAGTACATTCAGACCTTGAATTTGGTACCAAATTTAGCCATATCCCTGTAGGTTTTTTATGGTCAAAAATCAGTGGCTTCTGAGGCGGTTGCTGACCGTTTCGCCCCGGTTTGAACTAGGCAACCCATAATATTCTGTTTCGTCTCGTCGAGCTCTATAATTGGAAACTAATTTTATCCATATCCCTGATGGTTTAATTTTCGGCCAAAAAACGTGCCATCAGTGTCCCGTTTTACCCCCTTTGCCCCGGACTTTGACAGGCAACCCTGGTGCGCTGTCTTTGTCTCTAAAAACTCTATCTAATATGGGTACAAAATCCATATCCGTATGGGTTAAGTAATTTGACGGTCGCCTCTTGGACTTTATGCACTATATATAAATATTAAATTCAAATTTGTCCATTGAAATAGTAATTCTCAGTATCTATGTACAAAATGTATAATATGACTTATTTTTAACTCAAACCTTTTTTATTTTCTAAATCTTTTTATTTTAAATTGTATAAATGTACCTACCTATTTCATTTTCTTTATTATTTTGTTAATGCAATCAAATGTCAATACCGGCAGACGGCTCAGGTAGCCACGTCCGTATTCTTTTTATAAAATATTGTAACTATTACTGAAAAAATAAAGAAGAAATCTATCTATCTATATGTACTATAATTGGTTTTCTCTCATTTCCGCCAAACAAACCATTGCGTATAATCAGTTTTCTGCTAGCTGTTGATCCCCAGGTTATGAGGAACAATGTCCTCACAGATAATATCACGAGCTCTATTTATAAGACTGTTTAATGTTTGCCGTGGAATATTTAACTAAGTTGAAATCCTATCATCGTTTTCACCAGTTCGCAATTTAATTAAATAGGCACAGAGAGCAACTGATTCAAGAACGAAAAATTGGGTTTCTGACATCTTGAATATATCTTGAATATCTTTAAAATTAAACAAGCTCTATTTTTTCTGTAGCAAAATGCTCAATATGGTCAGACGTGAAAGTATTGTTGGAAATAGAAATATTTGACAAAATCTCTTGCCATAAATTATTTTGTAAATGAAATCTGCATGTTTTGCAGTTTTCGGGAATATATTAATTTAAATCAATAAATAACTTAATTCTAAGCCATGTTGGAACCATAAGTCTCGCAGACGAAGAACAGTCATGTGCAAAGCAATGATTTTGTGAGTCTGATGCCCTTGTGAGATGTGGTAAGGTGATTGAGCATTCGGGTTGCGTTGCATTTGCAATCATCGGAGCATGATCTGAAATTCTGTCAGCGCGCACCAAATATCTATGGCAAATTCGATCTGAATAATCCGCATTTATGAAAATGCATGAAAGTAAAAGCTAATTAAAAAAATAACGAGTCTTCTATTTATAATAATTTTACCTGAAGAGGGGCTACCCATTCAATTGCGATGTTCCTTATTTGTTCTTGGCTCTCAGTATTTGATGAAAGCATATGCGATCGTAGAATTGACCTTTGGCAATTAACGCATACCTATCTACGATTTCCCGCACCTCGTTTCCTTGCACTTGTGATAGCCCATTAAAAAATCAAAAATATAAAATCATGAATAAAACCAAACCAAACACAACACCCATCGGTCCAGGAAACCCTGCTCTTCTCTGTTGGAATGGAAACATTGATGTGAACTGATTTATCCATGAAGGCACAAAGTTCATGTTCAGCGAACCGGAAAATATCTTTCTCGAAATTTTTTACCTAGGTGTAGCTTATCTGTTTCTTCATTGCAATGTATTGGTTGCTTTCACTGTATTTCTGACCGCATCACTAGAGCAATTACCGTAGAAGTAACGGTAGAACAAGGAGAGACACGCAACGTTACGACGACGGTGGTCTAAAGAGGTGAATGAGTTAGTGAACTCTCTATCACCAATCATTCTTACAGCTCTTTTTTGTATTCCATCTAAGAGGCTTAAGTAAGTAGCTGGAGCACCTGCCCAGAGATGGGAATTGTACTCAAGCTTTGGACGGATATAGGTTTTATAGATAACAGCCAGATCAGACGGGGAGAAAAATTTCTTGCATCGTCTTAAGAAACCCAAACATCTTGATGCACATACCGAGAATCTCTAGGTGTTCGGTCTCGTTGATGCAAGTGCCACTCTTGGACAGTGGCAAGGGGGGTATATCTCGCTTCGACGATACAAGAAAGCATTGAGTTTTCGAAGCATTAAACTCTACGCGGTTTTTAATTCCCCATTGTACAATGCTGTTTAAGCCAGAGTTTAATGAGCTTAGCACATTTTGCCGCTCCAGTTCCACATCCGAAAAGGAGGGATGTGAGTCTGGAAACGAATAAGAAAAGCTAAGCGTGCTATCGTTAGCGAAACAATGAATTGGATTAGAAGTTACAGACAAGAGATCATTTATGAAAATGAGAAAGAGGGTCGGAGCCCTGGGGCACACCAGCGTTATATTGTGAGTTTCAGACTTGAAACCGCCCAAACCCCACTGGAACGGTTTGAGAGAAAGTTTCTAATCCAACGAAAGGAGATTCATCGATACCGAAAGTACGCATTTTCGATAAAAGAGCAAGATGCGAGATTTTATCAAATGCCTTTGAAATATCAAGTGCAACAATCTTACTACGATGTTTTTAAGTAGGAAGAAAGAAAAGAACTGATTTATTTTTCTAATAATTTTAATAATAAACATTTGACGATTTCAATCTGTTGTAATAAATTAAATTATAGGTACTAAGTAGAAATAAACAAGTGATAAGGCTATACCACAACTCCCATACTAAGATGTTCAATACAATACACATAACAATATAATAATAAGATAACTATAAGTAAAATCATAAATATAAATTATTATCTGTTATTGTATATTATAAAAAGCAAACACTAAGAATTAAATGACGAATATCGATACTAAAACAATAAAATACGATATTTTTATTAAATATGTTTAACAAATTGAAACTATTCTTTATAATTTACACGTTTTAGCTGCCTTAAATTTTTATCAAAATTCGTGGTTCGTGAACCGCGGACAAACGACTGTTCACCCTCCTCCATATTCGTTGAGGTTATTTCTGCTTCCGTGTTGGTCACAGGCGCCACTGTCGGACCGATATTATCGAAGTTATTGAACGTAGGTAAAAGACTTTGATCATCCGTAACCGTCTCGACATTATTCTGGTTATCATTAGGCATTCCATGAATAATTTGATTTAAATGTCGTTTAATGGTTCTATTGTTGCGATTCAATATGCATAGATAGGATTGCGGTGCAACACGTTCTTTGACTGATGCTTTTTGCCATTTTGTTTTATTTGGATCAGTATAATCACGAACGAAAACTTGTTCGCCGTTTTTAAACGTTGTGTTTCTTGAGCCCTTATGATTCTTTATATTTGATATCTGACTCTCTAAAATCTTGCTTTTAACTAACGGTATTTAAGCATACTGAAACGATTTCTTAACTCTCTTCCTAAAAGCAATTTAGCAGGTGTTTCACCCGTTGTACAGTGCTTAGAACACCTATAATCGAAAAGAAACGTGTCTATTATTTTATCCAAATCTTTGTCTGAACCTTCCAAATTTGCTAAAATAGATTTTTTAAAAGTTCTTACAAAATTTTCAGCTTGACCATTGGTGGCAGGATGACCAGGAGCTGTCAAAATTTGTTTTATATTATTCTTGCCTAAGAATTGACTAAACTCCTCCGAAGTAAACTGTGGGCCATTATTACTGACCAACAAGTCAATCAAACCAAATCTACAAAATATTTCTCTTAATTTTGTTATGGTAAAATTTGTTGTCATATTTTTGGTTTTGAAAACTCCAACCCACTTGGAAAATGAATCAATTACTATAAAAAATTGATAATTGTTGATAGGACCTGCAAAATCATCATGGATTCGAGACCAAGCAGAATCTGTTGGTAACCATGGATACAAAAATTCTTTTTCTGGACTTGACTGTGATATTTTACATGGAACACAATTTGAAATCAAATTTTCAATTCATTGATCCATTTTAGGCCACCAAACATATGAACGTGCTAAAGCTTTCGTTTAACCGATACCTAAATGAGAACGATGTAGTTCTAACAAAACTTTGTTACGCAATTTATGAGGAATAATTACTCTGTAACCCCATAAAACACAGCCGTATTCAACCGAAAGCTCATTTTTCCTATTCCTAAATGAAATAAAATCCTGCCGTTCTAATGATTCTATACGCAGCCTCTTCGAATAGCCTCACATAGCTTTGATAAAATTGGATCACGGCGAGTTTCTTTAGCAATTAACTTAAAATTAAAGTTTAAATCGTTATTCGCATTTATATAATTAACGTAAGAAAACTCATATTCACCTTCTGAAGCTGAATTTTGCTGAGGCAATCTAGAAAGATGATCAGCGGGATTCAAAGAACCTTTATTTTCTCCAAAGTTAGCAAGAAGTGGCTTGTGATCGGATTCTAGAACAAAGTGGTTACCCAATAAATATTGCCGTAGTTTTGTAACACCAAAAATAATTGCCAAAGCTTCTTTATGAATTGTACTGTAGCCTTTTTCCGCCATACTTAAAGCACGTGAAACAAACGCAATAGGCCTTCGAGAACCATTCGCATAAATATGGGACAAAATACCTCCTACAGCCACATTCGAAGCATCGGTTGACAAAACTATTTGTTGCTTAGCATCAAAATGTGCTAGAGTCTGATCTGATGTTACTTCTTGTTTAAGATTCTCGTAAGCATCTTGACAAAACTTTGTTCATTTAAATTTTTCATCTTTTCTTAGCAATGTATAAAAAGGAATCATTTTGTGTGCGAAATTATTAATGAATTTAGAATAATAATTCAACATACCCACAAAAGCTCTTAATTCCGACACATTTTGTGGTACAGGAGCATCTAAAATAGCTGAAACCTTTTTATTATTTTTCTTTAATCCATTTCGGTCTATAATAAAACCTAAATAAGAAACTTCTTTTTGAAAAAATACACATTTGCATGCATTTAGACGCAACCCTAAGCCTTTCAATTTTGTCAATACCTGTTCTAATGTTTTTGCATGTTCATGAAAATTCTTTCCTGTTATTATAATGTCATCAATATAGTTAACAACATTGGGTATGCCTCGCAAAATATTTTCTAATGTCTTTTGGAATATAGCTGCCGCAGGTTTTATACCAAAAGGTGAACGCGTCATTTTGAAAATACCCATGTGGGTACTCCATGCACATAACAACTGCGAAGTTTCATCCAAAACTAGTTGGTTATAGGCATTTTGACAAGTCTAATTTAGAAAGTAATTCACCTTGTAGACAAGAAAACAACTCATCAATCCGAGGTTAAGGATATTTAATATCAACTAAAAATTTATTAATTTTTGACTTGCAATCTCCACAAATGCGAAGCTCTCCATTGGGTTTGACTATGGGCACTAAAGGTGTTCCCCAGTCGGAGTTATCTACTTGAACCAAAACACCATTTTTAACTAGTTGTTTTAACTGTTCTTTGACTTTAGCTTTCCATGCCAAAGGCAATGGTCTAGGCTTACAAAAAATTGGTTTTGCCTCTTCGACTAAATCTAACTTAATGGTATTCCCATTATAAGTAGGTACCTAAATCCTTTTTAAAAACGTCATCAAATCGTTTTAATATGCCTAGAATGTACTCATCCGTGTTTTCTATTGCATTTATTTGAGAGAGACCGATACCGAATAAAGACATAAAATCACGCCCCAAAATTGACGGGCCACTAGTATTAGTAACTACTAACCTTAATTTATGTGACTTGTCCCGGAATCCTATCGATGCGACAAACTCTCCAATAACTTCAATGCAATCACCATTGTAAGCACAGAAAACATCCAGACATGGTTTTAAAGTTGAATGATCAAAGTACTTGTAAAACATTGATTTAGGAACCAGTGAACCAGCAGCGCCCGTGTCCAAAACGAAATCGAGCAAGACACGATTTACCTCAACCTTCATTGAAAACGGTGCATGTTGAGTTTAAACAGACGCCTTTCCGCTTGACACACTGTAAATAGAATAGTTATTATCATCTAAAACTGAACCAGAAAGGTTATTATTAATATAAGAATTAGATACATCCCTAGATACAACATTTATTTGCTTGCTGGAACAGATACTTGCTAAATGCCCCAAACGGTTACATTTATGGCACTTACGATTTTTGTACTTGCACTTTTCACTCTCATAGTTTTTCCAACCGCAATGTGTACATTTCGTTCTAGCCTTCACGCTGTTGCCTTTGTTACTGTTAAGTCAAAATGCAGCGAATAATAGAGTAACAACTTTATTAATTGTCGGTCAAGAGAGAGAGAATTCATAAGCTTACGATCTATTTATAGGCTACCTTATATAAAATACTTATTATATATATAGCATAAAGAGCACTAATGATAATTAGGATTATAAAATGATAGTATACAGACTTAGGGATGTTTGTTAACACAATTCAAATACATAACATCTTCCCCTTTTTTAATATAAGTTCATATTACAGTTTATTTTATAATATTTTTAATACTAATTAATATTATTTAATTCTTTTACAATAAATTTTTGATTCTTGAAGACCTTCTGACTTCTTGGGTTTCAGCAATTTTCAATTTTGTTTTTTTTAGACTTAAGTTTAGTTAGGTACTTCATTTTCTTTTGAATTTTTCAATTTGTTTTCTTTAGTGTTTTTGAATTCATCAGGCCTAATATCCGCTAAATATGACTTATTTCTTAAATATTTCTTTTTAATTTGATTTTCATGTACAAATCTTTCATAACCATAAACGATTATCATAAATGTCTTCTTACTTATAATTTTAATTATTTTAGCTGGTATCCATTTCACCATTTGTACAAAATGGTTTCTATAGAGAACTTCCTTCCCAATTTCAAAAACAGTATTCTTTTTTAAATTCAAATCAATAACTTTTTTAACATTTTCATTTGGTTTAACTGTCTCATTACTTGAACTTGGATTATTAGTTATTAATTTCTGTTTACTTTTATAATTTAAACAATGCAATAATGTCTTAGGATCATAACTAAATATAATTTCGGAGGGTGTTCTGCCAGTCACTGTAGTAGGAGTGTTTCGATAATTTAATAGAAATTCATTTACTTTGTCCATTAACGAAGACTCATTTTTCAGTTCCAAGCAGAACTTTTTTAGCACTGATTTAACTGTTTGAACTCCACGTTCAGCCAAACCATTCGATTGTGGGTGATATGGGGGCGACTTCATTAAATTGATTCCTTTAAAACTACAAAACTTTTTAAAGTATGTTACCTGGTAAACCAAAAACTGAAAATAACTTTGTAAGCTCATCTATTAAATTTGATACAGACGTTTTTACCATTAATTTTATGTCACAGTACTTTGAATATGCATCCATAATTATAAGAAACGTTTTTCCGCTAAAGTGAAAAAAATCTAAATGTATTCTATCAAAATAATGCCCCGCCTCAACCCACTTTGTATGTATGGTTTCTTTTGGTATATTCTGGGTTTGTTCACATACTGAACAACTCTTTACAAACTCTTTAATGTTTTCGTCTAAGGTAGGCCACCATACAAAAGACCTCGCTAACATTTTCATACGTACAATTCCAGTATGGTTTTTATGTAATAACTTGAGAACAGGTTCCTGTAACTCTTTGGGTATAACTGTTCTATGTGCATAAAATACACAACCATTTTCAATTGCCAATGAATTACGTTTCTTAAAATACGTTACCAAACTATTTGGTATATTTTGAAAATTTGGCCATCCAAAATGTAAATATTTATAAACATTTTTCAAAATTTCATCTTTTTCAGTACTCTTCAAACTAAATTCATATCTATTAAACTTTCTTCTGAACTAAAATAAAAAATATTTGCCTCATCTATATCAGACTTTTCTTTTAGTGGTAAGCGCGAGAGACAATCTACGTTTGACATTTTGGAACCCCTTCTATACAAAATTGTATACCTGTACTGCGATAGGATAATCGACCAACGCTGAAGTCGCGCTGATGCGACTGCCGAATTACCCTTGTGAGGGTGAAATATTTCCTTCAAAGCCTGGTGATCTGAACATGTCTGGAATTCATAACCATAAATATATAGGTACGTGGAATTTTTGTACAGCAAAAATGATTGCTAAGGCTTCCCTATGGAGTTGTGAGTAATTCTGTTCAGAAGGAGATAAAATGCACGATGCAAAATAAACAGGTTTCTCTACACCATCAACTATATGGCACATAATTGCTCCAACCCCATAGGGGCTAGCATCTGCGATAACAACTATAGGCTTTTTCGGATCATAAAGTTCTAGAATTATATTTTCTATCAAAAGTTTTTTACATTTTTCGAACGATGATTGACATTCATCAGTCCAATCAAAATGAACTCCCTTTTTTAAAAGGTTGTAAAGTGGATAGGCTTTACTACACAGATTTGGCAAAAACTTATTGTATAGTAATTTAAAAGACCTAAGAACGATTGCAATTGTTGAAGGTTAATCGGTGGAGGTGCATCCACAATGGCTTCAACTTTTTTCTCATTGGGGCTAATGCCTTTTGCAGACAACGTATGTCCTAAATAATCAACCCTTTCAACTATACCTAAACTTACACTTTTTTAAATTAATGTGTATATTATGATTATTTAAACGCTTCAAAACTTCGAACAACAATTTTTCACAATCCTCGGGAGAAACACCTCCAATTAGAATGTCGTCCAAATAACAAAAAACCCTACTCAATCCTTTAAGTATGCGATCCATTACCGATTGGAATATCGCAGGTGCACATTTAACTCCGTAAATCAAACGAGTGCACTTATAAAGACCTCGGAGCGTATTCAAAACAAAAAGCTCTTGAGATTTTTCTGATACCCGAAGCTGCTGATAAGCACCTGTTAAATCGATAACTGCAAAATGTGTACAACCTGCAAGCCCTGCAAAAATATCTTCCGCTAATGGAAAAGGATAGTACTGTGTTTCTATGCATTTATTCAAGGTGACCTTGCAATCTACGCATATGCGAATACTTCCGTCACTTTTGGGCACGATTATCTATTATCTATATCTTCTTTAACCAATCTTTCCAATTCGGCCTCAACCTTATCTCGTAACGTGTATGGTACCCTATACGGTGCGTGAAAAATAGGAGTTTGATTCTGTTTAAGGACTATGTCGGCCTTGTGAGGATCTGCGAAAACAAAACAAAACAAAACTAAACTAAACGTACAGTACATAACATTACTTCTCACATAGTACTCTTCATAGAACACATACCCATACCCATACTCACCACATCAATATTATTCATACAACATACTTTACACACATACACTATACACTACACTGAAAAAAATATAAGCTTTGAAAAATTCGATTTTGAGAAATCAAAAAAAATCAAAATTTTAATTTCAGTTGAGGATTGGAAAGTATTGGGAACAGTTCAGTTCTCCATAAATAAATTTTTATTTTCAAAAAGAAAAAAATATATGTTAATTACATAAATCAATATTGTGCTATAAATTTTGTGAGAAAAAAAAATCAAAAGAAATAAATGCATTAGTAAAATAAAAAAATGAAGAAAAATTCAATTTAACTAACTGTTGTGACAATATACATACACATATTTTAATAAAAATCAAAAATATAAAATAAAGAAATATAAGTTTATGTGTTAAGTCCATAAAAAAAACAATGTGGTGAAAAAAAAATTCCAAATAAGACTATGAACATTAATAAATAAAAAAGAGAAAAAATTAAACACAAAAAATAAAAAAAAACAAAAAAAATCAAGTTTCAAGAAAAAAAAATATCAAGCATCAAGAAATAAAAAAAAAAGAAATCAAGAATCAAGACAAAGCAAATACATTTATTTAAATTCAGTGTTATCGGTTATTCTTTTATGTATATTTTCTTATTGCTTGTGAATTTTTTTTTATTATCAACATCTTGGTGCACCTCGGTGTAGGATTGAAGGTAAATTTTTCTAAATTCATTTTATTTGATAAAGCGGTTAATATTAATGATTATAATTTCAATTTCTTTAAATAATTTTTCTTTAAATTTAATTGTTTCTCAAAGCCATTAATTTTTCTTTGATTATTATAAATATTTTTAAATTATACGTTTTGTTTGTTTGTTTCTTCATTTCAATATTTTAATATTTTATTTTAGTTAATAAATTAAAATTTGTTTCTATTAAATTAGCTTAATTTTTTTTTTGATGATTTCATTTTGAAAATAAGAAAAAAAAAATGATGATTGGATAAATAATTACTGGTCATGGTGGATATTGTTTTAGGATGAGGACGGGTGGGAATATGAGATTTTAGGAGTCGGTTCTCCGTATCCTCTTCCCTCCCTTCAGTGACACGCTCTTTCCTTCATCAAAGCTTCGGGTCCCCGGAACTTTTCAGAACCCTTTTGTTTTATTTTTTCTCCGGCATGAAAAAGGTAACACCATCCAGTGCTGCGGCTGCAAGAACCCCCCCCTCCGTCGAGCAAGCCTATGGCAAAGCAAGCATGCCGCGTAGCCGTAGCCTGGATACCTTCTCCATCCTGCTGCCTGGACCGGCCTTAGGGTCCTGTAGTCCTAGGGTCGTAAAGGTGGTATAGGATGGAGAGGGGGAACACGGGTTCCGTTACAGGTGGCGCCCAACGTGGGGCCCGAAGATTTGAGTATCGTCAAGACCGAGGGAAGCTTGGCACGGTAGGTTGAACATATTGTTGATATGTATTGTATCCTGGTCATGTATGGTTTAAAGTAAAGTTAATTACAATTAAATTTAGAGTTCAATACATCGTCCGGTAAATAAGATTTCATTCTTTTTACTTCGTTGCGTTATGTATTCAATTCTAGAAAAAAATATATATTGCAGAAGTTTATTAAATCAAAGCCTAAGAATAATTAACATCTCAGTTATAATCTTCAGTTGTTTGATTTAATAATTTTTTTTTCAGCATAAATTCATACTTGAAAAATTATTAAGAGTTTGTCTACAAGTTTGGCTTGATAAGCTTACTTACAATGCAAGCCTTAATTTTGCTACGTTTGCCAGGATACAATATTGTGGATACAGTATGCGCGGTTTGTCGTGTTAAGCTAGTGTGTCGCTGAGGGGAGCCCTGTCCTCTTCCTCTTTTATTCACCATGACCGTTTAAAAGAAAAATATATAGATAACTTAACTTTAATTAAAATTTCATTTTTCAAGTGATTAATTTGAAACAAAAATAATACATTTAAAAACAATATTTCAATTACCCATAACATAAAAAAACCATACTCACCTATAAGTTTTTTTTATCCTTAACTTAAACATAATATAACACCAAAAATGTCAACTCTTTCGCGTGGACGTAAAAAGAGTAAGCCCACCACACGTGGTAGGATGATTCTACGGTCCCACAAGATCGAAACTCTTGACGAACCTCACTCAGACAACGTCCATGCTTCTTCCAGCAATGCAAGTCAACGACTACAAAACAATCGAGAAGTTGGGGAAACAAGACCTTTTGGCGAGTTCATTAACGAAACTGTGGCTGCTACAGTGCGACAAAGCCGTGCTGAAGATTATCGCTTCTTCTCTATGGAGATGGAGCGAACCAAAACTGCCTTACGAGATGAGTTTGCTAACATTCTTAAGGAAACTTTAGCCTCTGCTCCGACGCCTGTTCGAGGTCTATCACCATATAGAACACAAGCTTCAATTCGAGGTCGAACCCCTTCACGATTCCACCAACCAAACGCCACAGAACCGTCAAATACGGATGAATTTCTGAGACAGCTTCATCACATGTCCATGAACGACCCTGATGATGCTCCGCCGTCACCCAATTATCGGTTTTCAGACAGAAACAGGGTATTGAATTTTGATAAATGGGGCCTTAAATTTGACAACAAGAAGCTATCGGTAGATGAATTCTTGTTTCGATTGGAACGCCTCAGAACTAGTTACGGCGCAACTTGGGATGACGTTGTGATCAACTTTCATCACTTTGTCACAGGTTCTGTCGAGACTTGGTTTTGGGTGTTCCTAAAATCGAGACCAGAAGTTACATGGCCGGATTTGAAACGTGCACTCCTGGAACAGTTTAGGAGTCTTGAAACAGACTCTGAGATTTCAAGAATGATGTACGATAGGCATCAAGGCATTAACGAGACTTTCAACGACTTTTTCGAGGCGATCCAACAGCTTAACGTCAGGTTACGTGTTCCAAAATCGGACGCAGAGATCATTGACGTGCTTAAAAATAATGTTCGCCGACAAATGGGGATGCTTTTGGTAACATACCACACCAACAATTTAGCGGAGATGGTCCACGTATGTCGCAAGGTGGAAAAATATATAAGCGACCGTGAGATACAAAGATCTCGTTTTGTTGCCCCTACAACTTCACGCAGAGCTGTCGCTGAGCTTGAAGTTGCTCCCATTGACGAAAACGAAGGCAATTTCCAACCTGACCTGGAAGCCTTCCACCCTAAAACGGAGAGAGATACTAGCAGTTTTATCTGCTGGAACTGCAAGGGCAAAGGTCATTCGTTCCATGAGTGTCCCGATCCTCGGAGAAATCTCTTCTGTTTTAGGTGTGGAATGGAGAACACCACCACGCCTCAATGTCTCAAGTGCTCGGGAAACGGGTCGAAGAGCAGTTTGAAACCCCGGGGAAATTGCTCTCTGGAGAAGAACCCGGGTCGCCATTAACATGCCCGCCCTCTTCTACCAATCTTAACGAGTCTGTTTCAAACTCTTTCCCCAATCGAACTACACCAACATCTACACACACATCTAAGACAACACCTACACAAATACAACCGTCTAAAACTTTGCATGAAAGACTTCAAAATTACATTGAAGTCAGAAAGCGAATTTTTGGACATCAAAACACGGTTGTGTCGACAAAAATCGCGAAGCTAAGAGAAAAATTCCGCGAGAAGAAACAGACATACAAGGCAATTGAAGCCACCACCTTATGCTGCTCCGACGATCCGCGCCCCTATGCTACTGTCAAAATCTTTGACGAACCGCTTTTGGGCTTATTGGGCAGTGGAGCTAGTATAAGTTGCCTAGGTATGGATGGTTTCGAGTTTCTTCAGAGACACGGCCAAAATTACAATAAACTCACTTCCGGTGTTAAGACAGCTGATGGGAAACATCAAGCCATAGTAGGCAAAATCTATGTTGATGTTTCGTACAAAGGGATGACGAAAAAAATTCCCCTATATCTCGTACCGACATTACAACAAAGACTTTATCTAGGAATTGATTTTTGGAGGGCATTTGATATTGCACCTCAATTGATATCGGAAGTGTCTTTACCGACAACAATTCCAGAACCTGATCCAAATGCTCACATACTGACTGAACAACAATCCAAGTGCCTCAAAGATGTCATTAATCTGTTTCCTTCCAGTGCCATTAAAGGTTTAGGGAAGACGACATTGGAAATGCATACTATTGACACAGGAGAAGCTGAGCCCATAAAACAACGTCATTATCCGATTTCTCCAGCAGTGCAGAAACTCATATATGAGGAATTGGATCGCATGGTTAAGCTCGGAGTTATAGAAGAGAGCAATAGTGCATGGAGCTCTCCGGTAGTTCTGGTGCGTAAGCCAGGCAAAAATCGCTTGTGCATAGACTACCGGAAGCTCAATGCGAAAACAAAAAAAGATGCGTATCCACTGGCTCATATAGGGGGATTGCTATCTCGTCTTTCAGATACTCGGTTCATTTCAAGCGTGGATCTGAAAGATGCGTTTTGGCAGATTCCACTGGAGAAATCTTCAAGGGAGAAGACAGCGTTTACGGTGCCTGGAATGCCTTTAATGCAGTTCACTGTCATGCCCTTTGGCCTCTGTAATGCGCCCCAGCGTTTGGTCAGGTTAATCGATAAGGTAATACCTCATCAGTTGAGAGAGAAGATCTTTCCGTACTTGGATGACTTGTTGGTCATATCGAGTACTTTTGATGAGCATTTGGAGCAGCTGAGGATACTTGCGACTCGATTGAAGGAGGCAGGTCTAACTATCAATATCCAAAAGTCTAAATTCTGTTTCAAAGAGTTGAAGTATTTGGGGTATATTGTTGGCGACGGCTGTCTTAAAACGGATGTGGGAAAGTTGACGGCTATTTCAGATTTTCCTGAACCAACCTCAGCTAAACAGGTTCGACGCTTTTTAGGAATGACGGGTTGGTATCGAAGATTTGTCAAAGACTTCGCATCTTTGGCCAGTCCTTTGACCGACCTGCTCAAAAAAGGTAAAAAGTTCATATTTTCAGAGGAAGCTAGGGATTCTTTTACTAAATTGAAAACTGCGCTTACATCAGCTCCATTGCTGGTGAATGCGGATTTTTCAAAGGAGTTTTTGATATTATGTGACGCGTCTAACACAGGTATTGGCTGTGTGCTTGCCCAAATGGACAACGACGGAAATGAACGGCCTATTTGCTACCATTCGCAAAAACTCAATAAGGCTCAGCGCAACTACAGCGTGACTGAGCGTGAGTGTTTGGCTGCTGTTATGGGAGTTCAAAAGTTTCGAGCTTACGTCGAGGGGCATCCTTTTAGGATTGTGACTGACCATTCGAGCTTAAAGTGGTTAATGAGTCAAAAAGATTTAAGTGGACGGTTGGCTAGATGGAGCTTAAAGCTTCAAGGTTTTGACTTTTCCATTGAGCATCGTAAAGGAACTCAGAATGTTGTGCCTGATGCACTTTCACGAGTGCATGAGGTCGATGCGCTGATTTGCGATGTTTCGATGGTAAATGATTCCTGCGAAGTATTGCATATAGATCTTGAGGACCCCAGTTTTCAATCTGAGGAATACCGCAAGATCATTAATTGCATAGATCAAAACAATCAGCTACCTGACCTTCGTGTGTCCGAAAACTTCGTTTACAAGAAGGTCAAACACTGCACAGGAAACCCAATTGAAGATGATGAAGTCTGGAAGCTTTGGGTTCCTGAACAGCTAACCGAACGTTTGATTGCACTGGCTCATCAACCACCAAGAGCTTCGCATGGGGGGATTGCAAAAACCCTCTATCGACTAAGGCAACGATTCTTTTGGCCAAATATGGCAGCTCAGGTTAAGGCATTCATAGGAGACTGTGATGTCAGTAAGACCTCGAAAGCTCCAAATGCCACCTTTTCAGATGATATTCATGGACTTCCTTGGACCTTATCCACGCTCGCGACTTGGAAATACGCATATTGTTGTTGCGCTGGACCAATTGACTAAGTTCGTGGTAGTGAAGGCACTTCGCAAAGCGACAGCACAGACTGCATTGAGATTTCTCAATGACGAAGTGTTCTGCTTATTTGGAATCCCTGAATGTGTACTGACAGATAATGGTAAACAATTTGTCAGTCGAGATTTTGAGAAGAGTATGTCGACATTCGGCATTATTCATATCAAAACAGCGGTTTATTCTCCACAAGCTAACGCAAGTGAGAGAGTAAATCGCTCAATTCTCGCAGCAATCAGGGGTTACATTGACGTGGACCAGAGGAATTGGGACACTCATTTGCAGTCCATTGCTAGCGCTTTGCGAACGACCGTTCATTCTGCGATTAACATGTCGCCGTATGAAGCCTTGTTTGGGCAAGCCTGTGTTGAGCACGGTGCAGATTATCGAATACTCCGAAAATTGAATTCACTTAACAATTCTGAAATGAACTTATTATCTAAAGCATCGAAAATGAACATCTTACACTCACACATTAAAAACACTCTTACGAACACACATTGTCGATATGAGGACAAATACAATTTGCGGAGCAAGGATGTTAAGTTTTCGGTTGGGGATATTGTGTTCAGGAGGAATTTTGCACAGAGCGATGCAAAAAAGAAATTTTGTGCGAAACTCAGCCCCAAATTTATCAAAATGAAGGTTTCTAAAATTCTCGGAAACTGTTGTTATGAACTCGAAGACCTTAACGGTAAAAAGGTTGGAGTATTTCACGCTAAGGATATAAAAAAATGAAAAAGACAAATGCCCGGCAGCTAGCGTGAGCATGAGACTGTGAGGATCTGCGAAAACAAAACAAAACAAAACTAAACTAAACGTACAGTACATAACATTACTTCTCACATAGTACTCTTCATAGAACACATACCCATACCCATACTCACCACATCAACATTATTCATACAACATACTTTACACACATACACTATACACTACACTGAAAAAAATATAAGCTTTGAAAAATTCGATTTTGAGAAATCAAAAAAAATCAAAATTTTAATTTCAGTTGAGGATTGGAAAGTATTGGGAACAGTTCAGTTCTCCATAAATAAATTTTTATTTTCAAAAAGAAAAAAATATATGTTAATTACATAAATCAATATTGTGCTATAAATTTTGTGAGAAAAAAAAAATCAAAAGAAATAAATGCATTAGTAAAATAAAAAAATGAAGAAAAATTCAATTTAACTAACTGTTGTGACAATATACATACACATATTAAAATAAAAATCAAAAATATAAAATAAAGAAATATAAGTTTATGTGTTAAGTCCATTAAAAAAACAATGTGGTGAAAAAAAAATTCCAAATAAGACTATGAACATTAATAAATAAAAAAGAGAAAAAATTAAAGACAAAAAATAAAAAAAAACAAAAAAAATCAAGTTTCAAGAAAAAAAAATATCAAGCATCAAGAAATAAAAAAAAAAGAAATCACGAATCAAGACAAAGCAAATACATTTATTTAAATTCAGTGTTATCGGTTATTCTTTTATGTATATTTTCTTATTGCTTGTGAATTTTTTTTTATTATCAACATCTTGGTGCACCTCGGTGTAGGATTGAAGGTAAATTTTTCTAAATTCATTTTATTTGATAAAGCGGTTAATATTAATGATTATAATTTCAATTTCTTTAAATAATTTTTCTTTAAATTTAATTGTTTCTCAAAGCCATTAATTTTTCTTTGATTATTATAAATATTTTTAAATTATACGTTTTGTTTGTTTGTTTCTTCATTTCAATATTTTAATATTTTATTTTAGTTAATAAATTAAAATTTGTTTCTATTAAATTAGCTTAATTTTTTTTTGATGATTTCATTTTGAAAATAAGAAAAAAAATGATGATTGGATAAATAATTACTGGTCATGGTGGATATTGTTTTAGGATGAGGACGGGTGGGAATATGAGATTTTAGGAGTCGGTTCTCCGTATCCTCTTCCCTCCCTTCAGTGACACGCTCTTTCCTTCATCAAAGCTTCGGGTCCCCGGAACTTTTCAGAACCCTTTTGTTTTATTTTTTCTCCGGCATGAAAAAGGTAACACCATCCAGTGCTGCGGCTGCAAGAACCCCCCCCCCCCCTCCGTCGAGCAAGCCTATGGCAAAGCAAGCATGCCGCGTAGCCGTAGCCTGGATACCTTCTCCATCCTGCTGCCTGGACCGGCCTTAGGGTCCTGTAGTCCTAGGGTCGTAAAGGTGGTATAGGATGGAGAGGGGGAACACGGGTTCCGTTACAGCCTCATAGCCCACAATCGGATGGTTCAACTCTTGAACTATCAGGTTAGGAAACTCTGACTTAATACGCGTTAAAAGTTCTGCTTGGGTACTTACTTTTGAGATGATGTTGTTTTGAAACGTGTCTCTCCAATGCGGGAACAATTTATCTATCCACGTGCGTCCAATTAAACCACATTTTGGCATCTCTCCTTGAACCACTACCAGTGGTAACTTCACCATATGACTGCCAGAACTAACCTCAACGAACATGCTACCTAGCTCTCTTAGCCTTGAACCTGTGACCGAAACTAAATTAGAAATTATTTTTGTTAATGTACAATGTTTAAACTTATCTAAATACTCCTGCTCGTTGATAATCGTCGCTGCTGCTCCCGTGTCCACCTCCATCGTTAGGTCTACACCATTAACCACTACCCTTATTTGCTCGGAAGAATTTACGCTGTTTAATCCACCTACTTGGTTTACATTGGCTTTATTAAAACGACACTTCGCTGCCAAATGTCCCTTCCTATTACAAGCAAAACACTGCCAGTTCCTAACTGGACACCTTGCCTCCACGTGATCTGAACGTCCACATCTATAGCATTCCCTTTTCTTCACACGATCACTTCTTGGGACACTCGATGGATTCTGTTTTTTATCACCTTGATGTGCTACATGAGCTGCTTTTCCATCACGCTGTTTCCCATTAAACTTCTTGGTTCCATTATAAATTGCATTTTGCAACATTGGTTGAATCGATTTGGAAGCATTTTCTGATGATTCCATATTAAGTGCTCTCGAGCAACACTTTTCAAATGTCAAAGAATCATCTCTCAACAAAATCTCTTGTATTTTGCCACTTTGCACTCCCATTATAAAGCGATCAGTCAATGCGTCATCTAATATGTACGACTTGTACACACCAGCATTTGGGTCCAAAGCAATACCAACTTTGCCTTCCTGATCGTCCACAACCTCAGTTTTCATCACGTGGTCCACAAAGTCTCCGAATTGGCATGTCTGTGCTGCTGCTTTTAAGCGCACAATAAACTCACAGAGTGGCTCACCATCTTCTTGCTGCAGTTTATTAAACTTGTACCTCTCGGCTCTCTTATTTTCTTTTGGAGCAAAATGATTTCTTAAGAGAGAAACCAATTCCTCGAACTTCATTTCACTTAGCAATTTTGGCATGGTCAGCGACATAAGAATTTCGTAGATTTCTGCACCAACCACTGTGATGAAAAGCGCAGTTTCTTCTTCAGCTTTAATTACATTAATTTTAAAAAACTGCCTCAGCCGATCATCATACGCCTTGAAATTGCTCCCCGTTACGAACGGTTCAATATACCCCACTAAACGTGACATTCCGACTTACAAATGAATAATTTGGGTTACTTAAAAAAAATCCTCGTCGCCAATGTTAAGTCAAAACGCAGCGAATAATAGAGTAACAACTTTATTAATTGTCGTTCACAGCAAGAGAGAGAGAATTCATAAGCTTACGATCTATTTATAGGCTACCTTATATAAAATACTTATTATATATATAGCATAAAGAGCACTAATGATAATTAGGACTATAAAATGATAGTATACAAATTTAGGGGTGTTTGTTAACACAATTCAAATACATAACAGTTACTACTTGCTGTATCGGGTTTTGCCCATTCATTCCTATTCTTATTCCCGTGTTGTTTCTTATTAAGATAGTTCACTTCATTTTCTTGGTAAACGTTAACTTGTGCCAAAACTTTAGCTTCCATTGTTAATGCCTTTTTCAAAGCTGTAGCGAGTGATACATTTTCATCTTCTTCACACAGACGTTCAAAAATTCTGCCATCTAACCCGCTAATGAATTTATTTAAGATGAAATCGTCTAACTGTGCTCCAAATCTGCAATCAATCGCAAGCTTTTTCAAGCGTGCGTACCAATTGGAAACTGCTTCACCATCTCGGAAAATTATAATTGGAGAAGAATAATGTTGTTCTAATAGCATACACAGCTCTTCGTACTTCTTCGTCACTGGTAAAACCGGATCGCATAGCTCTCTCAACAATCCATATGCCTCTAAGCCAACGGTTCTAAGCAGTATTATGGATGTTTTAATGCGATCTTCTTCACATGAATATTCCACAAAATGAGAATCCAAAAATTCTCGCCAATTCTGCCAGTTATCTAATCCAGGGTCCATGTTCTGTAACTCTCACATCGAATAAGTTTTCGCATAAACAGTACGAATCAGAACAAAACTACGACGGAATGGGTCGAAAATCTCTTTTTCGCATTCAACTGTTTCTGTAACTTGTTTTCACTCGATCAGGAATATAATGAAATGAAATTATTGGAAATCCTGGAAAAATGTGAGTAAAACTGTGTCTATAACTCTGAAGTCGAAATAATTATTCGACTTATCAGTCAAAATAACTCGACCACTCTCAAGCAAGTGAGATCATATTTTGAAGCTGAATTCAAGCTCGTTTATTGTTTTTACTCGAGCTATAAATTCTTTATTTATTTTTTGAGGAGGAAATAAACTGTTTAAGAATTATAATTGCACTATTTTTTACTTTCCCGTCTTGTTTGCATAAATTTTTGTTGCCTGTGTGTTTTGAGGATAATTTTATAATCATCAATTTTGATTTTTTTTAAGGCGGTTTAGTTCACTCAAAGTTGAAGTCAACTTTGGGAGTTTTGAATTTCTTTTTATTCAGTCAAAGGTTAGTTTTCAACTTTTAATTTTGAACTCTTGAGTTAATCAACTTTAGATTTAATCAATTTTCAAAAATAGAAGAAGCTGAGGGAGAAAAACAAGGAGTGTCTCTATTTTTTCAAAAGTTGAAAATGAAAGTCACAAAATTGAATTCAAATTTGAGTGAACAAAATCGCCCTTTAACTGTCACTGTGACTGGAAAACTGGAAATTGTAATTTTCACACAGGCTGTTTTCGCATCAAGTTGTAGACACAGTTTATTTTCCAAAATAGAGAAACGTTGGAATATTGTGTTCCACCTTGAATCGAATGGGAAACTTTTCGACCAAGTTACAGAACATGGACCCAGGTCTATATTCTCTTACTCCAGATACCATAGATATGATTGAGCTCATTGTTAGATCTTGATGATTTTTGTTTCTGGCATTATGCAATCATATATTACATAATTGAAGAAAAATAATATTTTTCAAGTTTTTTTTTATTTTCTATTTTCTCTTTTTTCTTCTCGTCGCCAATACCATGTTTTTAAGTAGGAAGTAAGAAAAGAACTGATTTATTTTTCAAATAATTTCAATAATAAACATTTGACAATTTCAATCTGTTGTAATAAATTAAATTATACAAAGTAGAAATAAACTAGTGATAAGGCTATACCACACTTACTTTCTCCAAAACGATGTAAAGATTTTTTCCACTGTTCGGGGAGATAAACCATCAGATCACCAATGGACCTGTTGCTGCAAAAGCCGTACTGCCGGTCATTAAGAATCTTTCACTCTTCGAGATATTTCTTAAGCTGATAGTTTATCAGCGTTTCCATGACCTTAGAAAGAAGGGACGTAAGTGCAATCGGACAATAATTGAAGGGAGAAGAAGATTCGCCATTTTTTGGGATTGGCTGGACAAATGCTGTTTTCCAACTGCTCGGAACGAGCCCAGAAGAATAGCAAAGATGGAAAAGCTTTCACAAGGGTTTTGCCAGCGTGTAAGAACATCTCTTCAGAACAATAGCGGGGATACCATCCGGACAAGCGGATTTATGTGTGTTGAGATCTTTTAGGACTCTCGCCACAGCACGAGTGCGGAAGAAGATTTGCTCCATGGACAACGACGCGGTCAAGAACAGGCGGAGTCATGACACTCTCTGGCAGTGAAGAGTTGGCGGCGAACTGCCAAGCAAAAAGGTTAGCTTTCGCGAGCGAGCTAACAACTGGAGTGTCATTGTCAACGAGTGTAGGGACCGAGGAAGAAGAATTTATCATATTTTTACATATGACCAAAAATTCTTAATGCCTTTGGGACATTGCAGTATTATTTCCTTAATTTTTGGTCATGTAAAAATTTGGTCCGACGAATATGGGCATTGCAGGCCTTCCTAGCTTGTTTAAACTTGTTCCGGTTTTCCTCTGTTAGATTGGCTCTGAAACACCGGAACTTTACTTCTTTTTCCCTGATAACCTCCTTACAGCTTGAATCAAACCATGACTTTTAATTGGGTTTGATGCTTTTAACCCTATTCGGGATAAAAGTTTTCATTCCCAAAATAATCATATTAGTACTGAATTGAATATAAGAAATCTTTACGATTCAGCGCCACTGTTAAGCACTATTCACATCTTGCACGAACAACGACCAACCAATGAACGAAAATTCATTATTCATAAATTCATATAAGAGCCTCGCAGGCAGATGCGCGTTGCTCTTTCGTCCAATGCATGATGTCGACTGACTGCAGTGCAAATGAAACTTCAGGAAGTTCCCTTAAAAATGAGACACTCTCCACCCACATCCGACCACTCCCCCCGCTTGGCGCCAAAAACAAATCAGCAAGTTTTCGTGCCGCACCCTGTACTTATTGTGCTCTTGTGGCTAGCGGATATTTTATTAATCTTTTTTTCGTGGGTGCGTTTTTGGTGTGTGATTGCGTTGTTATTGTTGTTGTTTGAAAACAATTGAATGTGATTTTGATATTTTGTTGTTGTTGTTGTTTTTTTTGCTCGTTTTTGATATTAGTGTTATGTTAGGTTTTAAGTGTTTTATTTAATGTTTATTGTTGTTGGCTTTGTTGGTGGTATTTTTTAGTTTAATTATTTGTTTTTATTAACGGACGCGAGGCACATGGACGGGACATAAAAACAAAAACTAGAGACAAAGCACTGCAAAGACACAACCGGATTCTTCGAACACTTGATGACAACTACTTACATATGCATTCGACTTCGACGGTAAAGAAAAGTAAGTAAGTCATCCTTTATTATTTGTTAATACGATTTTCAATAATTCAATCTGAATTCAAGCGGTTGGCAACGCTGCTCACAAGTCGGAACATATTTTGTTTGTTGTCAATCTGGCAGACGGCAAATGCCATGCTTAAATGATTTTTGTATGTATAATTATGTAACAACTGTTAATTGAATCGTTAATCAATAAAAATCAACTATCTATCTATCTATCTATCTATCTATCTATTTTGTTTGAAAAGAGAACTGTTATATTACTTGAGTTGTGAGTTCGAGTTGAAATGGATATTTTTTGATTTTCGACTTTTTGTTGTGACTCGCTAATTCATGATATTCGTTGTGACTTGCTAATTCGTGATTTAAGTTGCGACTTGCTATATCGTGAATGAAACCTGTTATTGTATTTGAGTTGCGAGTTCGAGTTTAAATTGCTATTTCGTGAATTTCGTTGTGACTCACTACTTTGTGATTTTCGTTGTGACTTGCTAATTCATGATTTTAGTTGCGACTTGCTACATCGTGAATGAAAGAAAACTGTTATTCATTGACTTACTATATATGGACTGCTAGTCGTGCGAAATTCCCATACAAAATTTGAAAATAAATGGTTCCACCGATACTAGCCCTCGCTATTAAGCCTAGCGGCCGGTAGACGCCCTAAAATATTAATTTCCTTTTTTTAGCTTTCAAAAATGCACTTTAACAAGAAAATCTTTGTCCGGAAATCGAGGAGAAACTAATGAACATGCAACGTTACCAGGAACGTCGAATGAAATCAGAAAATCCAGCAAAAACAACAACTCTAACATCGATTATAACAACTCCAACCAAACAAACAAAAATGCGAATGCCAATAATTTTGCTGGTGGTCTTCTATCAGCACGCCATCCATATCGAACATATCCCAAATATCAGTTTGGATTCCTGCTCAAGCAGCTCTTTCGGAAGGATTATTTCATGAATAAGGTACATTTTTGAGGAGCATGTTAAATCAATTGAGATAATAAAACTATTTTTCTAGCTTGTCAACGACTACCTCCGTGACAACTACTTCACTCGCCAAAACATCCAGAAAAAGTCACTCGAGTTCAACATCATCGCCTGTCGACTAATACTGGTCATCATGCCTGGTCTTGAAACCTCCGCTGTGTTCCAAGTCGAATATGATAATCTAATAAATCGAATTTACAGCTGGGCAGAAGACAGTGTCGAACCACTGCAGAGTTACGCTACAGGTTTGCTTGCCACTGCAATGGAAGTCACAGACATTGCGGTCACTTTCCGCGAACTTAATACCCGTCTTGTACCGAAGATGTTGAAGAGACTGCATATTTTCCAAGCCTTTAACCACATGGCAACCGAAAATACTCCATCGTGTAGCCTCAACAATTCCATACCCCAAGAAGAGAAAATCGAACGAATCTTACCAGCTTGGACGGGTGGTTCGGAACCTGCAAGCCCTACTCCAATGGAAGAAGACGGCATCGGTGCCCTATCCAAAAGCTATAATGGAACTTTGGACAGCTTTCCGAGTACATCGAACATGTCGATGCAACACGAAACATCTCGCGATGCAGGAAGTTCTCACAAATTCCTCAAACGCATGTACATTCCCATCCGCACACAGACGATACAAGTCAAATGCTGATTATGAGTTATCTGACGTCCATGGGCGAGTACCAGGAATTCCTTGGGCTGGTGTTTGAAAACAAGACAATGCAGCTGATTTGTGGGTATATCAAAAATCTGGATAAACGAGATACTTGTCTAGCTTTCGAGGCTTTGAAGTATCTGGCGTCACTACTGTGTCACAAGAAGTTCGCTTTGGAATTCATAACTCATGGGGGATTGCAGGTTAGTATTCTTTTATCGGCTACAGTTGAACAGCAAAACTGTAACTTCATTTTTTGTTTGCAGCTTCTTTCGAAAGTTCCTCGAACAAGTATTGCTTCAACAGGTGTTTCGATAACTCTGTACTATTTGGCCTATTGCGAAGACACAATGGAGCGTATTTGTACAATGCCGAAGACGATTATCACTGATTTGGTGAAGTATGCTCTTTGGCTGCTTGGTCGTTCCTATGATTCGGGCAAATGTCATGCGACAATGTTCCTCGGGTTAAGTTTTCAATTTAAGGTTATTCTGGATGAATTTGATGCCCAAGACGGTCTCCGGAAACTCTATAATATCGTTAGTTTTTGCTTTGAAATTTTCAATCTTTTATTTGATTTGATACAAGTGATTGTCCTTTTTTTAAGATATCTGTCCTGAAAATTGTCAATCCTCCTGCCAATGACGAAGACGAATCAATAACCTCACAAAACGAAGACCTTGAATGAATGAATGAATTTTATTAAGCCCAAGAAATTTAAAAACAACTTCGCCCACTTTAGCCAAACAAAAGTAATCCAAACGAGTAATATGTTCGTCCTGTTGGAAGGCACTCAATTCGTTCCATGAATTCTATGTACAAATTGAAGAAGCCCATCGCATCCATTCCAAGGCAGTCGATAAGGATGGGTATCTTAAATTGGAAATTGCAGAAAGTGCTGTCGCTATAAATAAAGTCGAAAAAATTGCATCGGATTATCTGGATTCAGGTAGAAATTTGATTTTTGTAAGGAGAGTTAAGCACTCTTGTAGCAGCGTTTTACAATCTTCGGTCAATAAGGCGGATCTCCTCACAAGTAAAGAGATTGTAAAGCGATGTTTGTGTTTATTGGTATTACTTACTCTTCATCGAACATTCTACAGATATCAAACTCGAAGTTAGAGAAGAATTGAAGTGTTTTAAAATCGTCAATTGACCTCGAATCTCCATCAACCAACTCTTCAAGGAGTCGGAAATGTGCAGACATACGGAAACTTGATTCCCAAAACGATGGTGATTCAGTGAAGAGCGAGGACGAAAAACCATTCGATGCTGACCAGGAATGACAAGACGAAGAAGATGGCTATTCAGGCAGTACTGGAGAAGACAGTGACTACTTCGCCCAACTTACAACCAAAAAATATCGAAGTTCAGGTGTGCAACATTTGAATGCAACTCGCATGAGAGAATTTGACGAAATCATCGCCAAACACATGAAACTCTCGTGTGCTATCTAACAAGATATTTTGTACCCTGATTTTGGAGCTCTGCATAAACACTTTCGGTCGGAACACAACGAGTGCGGATATGTGGTTTGTTGCACGAAGAAATTCCGTAAACGTGGTCTGCTCGTGGACCACATTTGGACCCATCAAAATCCGGAATATTTCAAATGTGAACGCTGCAGCAAAGTTTTAGTTAACCGAAAAGGACTCGAAAGTCACTTGTTAACTCACGATACGGAAAAACAACGTATATTCCAATGAGATCAGTGTCCGTTCAGCTCTTTCACAAGGCCAATATTAACGCGGAACATGCAAACGCCCCATATTTCTGAGCGCAACATCAAATGTCCTCAATGTGATAAGATGTAAGTAAGATTCTGTTTCTTTCAAATGGACACCAATCACCAAAATCACCATAAAATGGCTCTATGTTTTGTTTAGCTTTTCAACACAGGATATCCTACGAACGTATATCAATAATGTGCACAATGCTTCGTATACGAGAATATGCGATCAGTTTGGAGACATTTCGTCGTCCGGATGCAAACGCCATCAACTAGAGCTGAGGAGGAACTGAACCCACCAGGTTCTGGCACAGGAACAACCACTGCGGATGACATTCAAGTACCTGAAGGTGTTGATCCGTCATTTTTGGCAGCTTTGCCAAGTGAAATGCGAGAAAAAGTCATAGGAGCATTTGCGAGTACAAGTACAAGCCAGCGAGCTCAAAAAAGCGCTATTGAAACTGAACATGAGTCGTTGATTGCAGTCAGTCCGGACTTTTAGACTGCTCTACCGTCAAGCATTCATGTGAAATCTTTTCGAAGTAACCAAGAAATAATAGACACCCATTGAAGTTATTTGAATCTGTTTTATTTTGAAATTATTGTAATAGCGAAGTATTTGATTTAATATATTTTCATATGCAGTTGAGTTAAATCTTTTAATACCCAAATAAATATGTATTATACTTGAAATTGAAACAAATTTTACGTATCAATTCATCTTCGCCATCTTTGAGGAACTCCTGTTCCAAATCGCACATTCTCAAGTCACTGTACATGGCCAAGGCACGCTCACCTTGACCACATTTCTGAAAGAGCCGAGCAGCCTCACGGAATTTCCCAGCAAAAGCAAAGTTCTCCGCTTGAAGGACTTCTTTGGGTACCTCCGATCGTTTTTGTTTCTCCATGAGACTAGGAATCAGTTGCAACCACGGTATGTTTCACACGTTGACATAAGCATCCTTGGCGATACTGAGATGAAGAGATTCTAGAGCGGCTTGAACGAGATTCTCCCAATCGAGTGTGGTCACCCCGAGACAGGCAACTTGATATGCTTCTACAAATTGGGAAAATATTACTCAAAGAATCCAGCTTCGATAAACTGCCACATAGTGGCTCCCAGAGCCAATGGAATGTTGTGCATCAAATTTCCACGCAATCAAAACAGAGTTGCCCCACACAATCCCACAACAACGCCCAGTGGCGGATTAAAGGTTGAGGGCGCCATAGGCAAGCATCTCACTGGCGCCCCTTTATAGAAATATCTCGTACTATAGTTTGACCAAAATAGCTGCACCGCGCCTAAAGAAAAGGTGTTGAAATAGGGGCCAAGGGAAAAGAGACTTAGTTAATATGAGATCTATTAGTATTGTCCGAAAGATCTTACGAATTTGGTTAATTAATGATTTGCCGCAACGTAAATTTTGTAAACCAATCTAAAAAGAACTTAAAAAGCAGAAAAATTAGGTTTTAAATCCGTCGAAATCGTTGCCATCCGCTGATGAACTTCGACAATTAGGTTATTTACCCCTATAGGTAATAAGTAAAATCAATACCAATTCAAAAACGCTTACAAAATTAGAAGAAAGCTAAGTCGATTTCCGTGTTAGCAAACCGATTTGTCTCTGTACCTACTGTAAGAGTAATTGCTCAGGACCGATTTGTATTTCAACAAAAGATGCAAGTGCAATTCGAGTTCACAAGTTTGTTACTTTAACTTACTCGCATTATTTGCCACTTGTCAGAATTACTGCGACCGCGCGCCCCTTTGTTGCCGCGCCCCTAGGCACGTGCCTAGTTTGCCTTATGTTTGGATAATATGCCACTGACAACGCCGGTCATGTTTTGTGGACTGCAAAGTGGTAAATTACCAACTCGGACGCTAAGGCCTCCAGTTGTGTGGGTGTAGCAGAGCATTGTGTCCAATTGGGTGTTCCAGGCAACTGAATTAACTCTGGAGTTCTGTCAAATATACACAATTAGTAGGACGTTCTCTTATGTTGACAAGAGAATCTGATAAAGCATTGTATCGTTGACAACATCCCGCACCACCAATCTCCCAGCATCATCCACCACAGCAATGCGACTTCTCGCAGCGTTCAAATCCATATAACGGACTGCAGACATCACAGTAGTGAGCAAAATCGGCAAAGCGTTGTCCAGGAAAATTCTAAATACCTTTAGATTCCAAAAAATTAGTGAAAAATAAAGTAAAGGGCCTTAAGGCCTACCTGTTCACTCTTGAGACCAATAACCAGTCCCTCCTGTCCAACTGGGCCTCCAGTAATCTTGATGTAGGTACTTAATCAAACTGTCCATGAGCCACTCCCTCTGAAGAACCCCATCGAAATCCAAACTCTGCAATCGCTTCTCCTGACACAAAACAATATGCCGAGCACAAACAACCAACAAACTACTTTCAAAACGCTTCTGATTCTTCTTCTTCACCCTATAATGCATTGGTTGGTCCGCTGAATTCATTAAGAACAATCCGTTCGGGCAATTGCACCGCAAGACGTTTTCGGTAAATCAAAATTTTTTGTACCAGATCTCGACACTTTATGCTATCTTTCGAGTTCGATGTCAAATGCTGAATGTTGACGTCACACATATTCTCCCAAAAAGCATAGCAATCCCGAAAGAGTACATGAACTGTAATCGAGGCGATTGTGTAACATGCCAGCGTACCATCTTGACAGCCGACTGCATACGCGAATCCACTTGGATGCAAAATACAGCCCATACCCACTATTCAAAAGCTTCACCTAGTGTTCCCCCAAGCGAATTCCTTCTTTGGTGGAAATTTATAAGGAGCGACAGCATCCACTGTCAATCAGATTTTCTCCGTTTGGAAAGTAGGTTAGGCAGAGAGGATCAAATCCCAGAGGAAGTTCTTTTCCGATTTCTGACAACCGAGAGTGTGGAATGACAAGGTTTGATTCCAGTCGGCAACAGCAATTGTGTCGATGTTGTTGGCATTCGCCGCTGGACTGAATTGGATGCCGAAGATTGAACTCCTGGATCGTCCAGGACGTTCAATCCGGGATTTTTCCTCACACTTGAAAAATCGAATAGGTACTTCATTTTATGGGGAATTGGAAGTGAAGAAATTGAATTACCTGGTTCCTAATTGATATAGTTCCATTGGCAAAACAAAGGACAAAATACTGTACATCGTTGGTCCATGCACAAGAATTGATGCGCGATTAAACTTTGTTCTTCTGAAAAAGTTCTCATCGGGCTGGAAATACTGCTTGGAGCTTTTTGAAGATGCCGTGGATGTTGCAAGGGCATTTATTTCCATTTCCTTTAAACTGCAAGCAACTCCAGACGATGATGGAGTTATTTCTTGAGCTGTCCCAACAAGCGTCCTTGTCGATGCCGTCTGAGTTATATTTACATATTTGTAATTGTTGCCACGGTAGCTATAGGACTGCGTTACTTTAGTGTAATTAAATTTCCAGCACCTAGAATAGCTACTTTTTTATTCTTTTCGCGAGTCATTGGAGTGATTGTATTTTTCACATCCAAATCAGAAATTATTAAATTAATTGAAAAAAAAACCGCCAACATCAAACGTCAAACAAAATAGTTCATCTAGTCGACAATAAGCCTAACATGGAGCGCTACTGTTTCGACCGTTACAAGTGGAATCATCGTGAAGTTGGCTACTGGCAGTCCATGTATAGTACGTCAATGCTATTATTGTATTTGAGTTGCTAGTTCGAGATGAAATTACTATTTCGTGAATTTCGTTGTGACTCGCTAATTCGTGACTGCGATACTTTTCTACGAACAAAATTCTATCTTTTTCATATTTTTTTCAAACATCAGATTTGTTGTTGCTCTAATCTGTGGTTTATTTTTCAAATCGAAATTGTGAACATGAATCTAACACTTATATATATTTTTTAAATACAGTAGTTCCTTATTGTTTGACAATTAATACTGGATATTTTGTTTAACTGCTAGTTCAAAATTAAACTTAAATTTAGGTACTGAAATAGTTAAATTATTTTTATCAGGAAACTTTGGAGCATTATTGGATAAGTTACATTGGACTCCATTAATTCATTTAATATTAATTGATTTCGTAGAACGGCATAAAAATATGGAAAAACCGATGAAAAAAATATCAAGTGATATTACGCATAAGAAAACAGAAAACACGAGTCCAGAATTCATCAGTGCGAGATCAACTAACTTGCTAACGCATCCCTAAAAATAAAATAATATATGTATATAATTAAATTTTCTTTTGATAATATTTTCTACTGGCAACTCCTCACTTCTTTGTGAATTCCTGCATGAAGGTTGGAGTTTAATTTTCGCACACGTGCAATTGTACATGCTACATCACTTATGTCGTGGTCACAACATGATTCTGGTATACTATAAAAAACATTCAACGATGAAAATGCTATTTCAATGAGATCATCTGCAACAACATTGTTATATTCACTAGTCTTCCAATCGTTAGGTCCACTGGCGCCACAACATTTAACCTAATCGTTATTTTCGGGTCTAGAATATTAGGTACTTTTTTGTTAAAATAAACTAAAATACTCACGTTCCTTTGAATAACATCAAACGTTACAGTAGTTGTACTTAATTGTCCATATTCTTGACGCATTGAATATTTAACAGATGCCAACAGAAGATCACCTATTCTTTCTTTGTTGTACGTTATCCAAACTGCTGTTGCAACTTTGAATCCCAGCACTATGTGAAAAATTAAAATTTGCTAAAAGGAAATTGTCTATTGTTTTTATTTTTATCTGCAATAGTGATTTCGATTGATTTTCTTCAATGCTTTCGCTAGCTGTTTTCATAACATTATTTTCACAAATATTTGATCGTTCTTTCGAAATGAGAAAATTGTGTATTAAATGACAATAATCAAATTGATGCAGGTACATAATTATGTGTTACAAAAAAAATGAGATATCTGATTTCTCTAAGAATATGCGTACGTCTTACATAGATATTTCAAATACATTTTGTTCTGATAAAATTTGTTGGGGCTTATTTTGAGATTCCATTTCAATAATTTGTCGAATTCGAATAATTTCCATTTTGAGTTTCGGTCGATTTGAAAGTAAATTTATTCCTGCATATCAACTGTTATCCACCTAACAACGCAACTGTCCCCAAGACCACAACGAATATTTGGTTGTTTGACCTTTTTTTGTACAAGATTCAGAAGTCGTACTGTGCTGAAAGGCTTGAAGATCGCAAAAACTTGGGATCCCAAAAAATTGTTGCGAAAAAATGCAAATATTTTTCCATCGTACAGTCCGCAGGTGTAGGCTTTCGATTTCGAACATTAAAGATCGCAAATACATACGACTAGGTATATGAACGATTTATTTTATTTAATAATTAGGATATTCCGATTCCGATAAATTGATTTATAGAGAATGTGTTCATGCGTGATGACTCATGACTGAAACGTCATTTTAAGCTAGTATCACACTAAAGTTGTTCATTAGCGGACTATAATTTTGCGCCATCGTCTTTTAATTTTTGATGGGTTTTATTATTTACCACATCTAGTAAAATTGTGTTTGCTGTTGTACAAAGGGATGGGTTAAAGTGATGCTGTTAATCACCGATGTGGAGCAAAAATTAGGAATTTACCTTACTTCATGTTATTGATAAAACATTTGGAGTGGTTGAATGACAATGGGTATTTTAATTCCAGTTGATTTGAATTTAAACAGAGGGATGTTTACACTCCTGATCGTATCGGTGCAGGGAATCTGGTCCCAAAGTCAGATGTCCCGAAAATGGGTTTCGGGACTAATGACCCACTATGGTGGGTTTATACTTATAGTTCCGAATTTTATTTTGGGACTACTGACCCACTATGATAGGTCATTCGCGATTAATTTTAAATATTGTTAAAAAATTAATTGAGTGGAAAGTTTTTGTATATTTTGACCCCATGATTTAAGTCTATGTCATGTAAAGGAAACTTTTTTCAATGCAAACGTTAAAGTTCGGTGAGAGTAGGGCATTCTACAATCACACTGTGCTTGAACCCAGTTTCATCTTATTGCATTTTTTTGTCACCTAAAATAATTGAGCGGTTTCAATTACATTAACAGCTCCATCAGAAATTTAAATTGTAGGTCCCCTCAATTCTTCACACGCAGTCAGAGAATTGTTGATGAGTGTAAGCGACTTAGGTCTTGGCTCGTCAAGAGCTGTCGCACCACTCTATTTATTTATGTTTTTAAACAACAAATAAGTATTTGAAGTTTGAACCAAAAAACGTAGCAGGTTAGATTCTTATAGTGAGCGGAGCGAGCGAAAAAATTTTTGCCCAAAAGAGAATCAATTTGGGGTGTGAAAATAAAAAAATTCGCGCGAATTTGGGAAAAATTGTTTCCGCTCGTTTCGGTCCCAATCAAACCAAATCGATCTTGAATATTCCGGATCGTCATCATCCTCAGTCAAAAGTTAAAAAAAGGTGCTTAAAATGAATCATTGAAATGCAGCATCTGCTCTCCAGACACTAGCATGTATTACAATATGTGTTGTGGTTGCTTTTCCAAATTAAAGGAAACGGCAAAAGCTTTGAAAAATGAATCGCTCTGTCCATTTTGTAGACAAATAGTAAATAAAAATGCTTCTATTTATTTATAAGACTTTTTTGTAGTTGTTATGTGTATACTATACATAGGTACACGCCTCAAAGTTTTTTGTTTTATTTTTTCCATGAACATTTTTTCCACATAGCTAATATTGACTAGTATAAAAAAAATTAGGTGATTCTCATAAAACATTTTTTTTATCATTTGGGACTTATGTCCCAAAGAAGACAAATTAAATTTAGGACTACTGACCCACCATAGTGGGTTAATAGTCCCAAAATATAATTTGGCACTTATGACCCACCATAGTTGGTCATTAGTGCCGAAAACCATTTTCGGGACTTCTGACTTCGGGACCAATGTCCCTGCGCCGATCGTATCGCATACAAATTATTTTCTTACTTGTTTTTTCACATGTTCTTAAAATGAAATAAGATTTGTTTAGATGTGTTTCAATAAGAATGTTTTGAAAGTACGGTAGTTCAGCGTCAGGTACTAGAACCTATTCCATCGACGAACTAGACAATGGTAAGCAAGCATGCCGAGCCTGTACTTTGACAACTGAGCAACTTTTGAATGAGCCGCGCGCTGTTGCACTCAGGGAATTCTGTGATCTTGTTGGCACCTCAGTTAGGTATTTCACATCTTGAGTTAAAGAAGTAGTTGGAAAAACCGTTACATAGCCTTCGAAAAATCCCTGTAAACACCATCGACTTTGTGGCCACATTTCAAAGCCTATGTAAACATTTATTTAAAAAAAAAATAATCACATTTTTGGCTGTGGATCGTTTATACATAAAGCCATGCTATTGATTGCATTTAACATTTCTACAGTTAAATGCCAAATTGTCACACTCTACTTTACTCTTCCTCAAACAACTTTGGAACACATGAGAGTTTAGAAATTGGTCTATAACTATACAGGAATATGGATTTTATCCCCTTTTCTTAAACGGAAGTTTTAAAATTCTATATAGTAATGTTAGGTCAAAGATAATAAATTTATACAGATGTCTCATCCCTGCAGAAAAAAATGAAACATATTTTGCTCTTAACTGACAACGCCTTAACTGACAAGGAGCTTTTTAAAGCTTTTTTCCCTGCCTAAGTATTCATTTATAGGCACGAAAATAGATTTTTAATGTATTAAGTGAATGCGTTAAAGCTTTTGGAAAAAGCTTTTTTTTGGTAGCTTTCGGTTTCATATATCATTTCTCGCCATAAGGGTGAGACATCTATAAATTTATTATCTGTGGTTAGGTGTTTTTCATTTATTTCTTATAATATGTATAGATACAGCAACTTCAATATGATAACAATACAAATATATTATTATTTAAGAAATATAGTAGTGGCATGCCACTTCAAGATCTAAAAAAAAAAATTAAAAAATTATATGTAATTTGGGTGAGCTGATCTTATGGGTTATGGGAGAATTACAATTAAAATTTAATTAGCAAAGTACAGAGAGAAGAGAACGATCAGAAACAAAATTTCAACAAATAGAAAACCGATTTCCAAAAAATTCACCAAAAATTTAAATATAAAACATAAAGTTTACGAAAACATAGGTATTTTTTTCCAAATCATCTAAATAAAAATCAGACAACAAACTATTAAGTTAAGATGTATCTTTAAAAGATTTGGCAAAATAAGTGACCTTAACGTAGAAGGAATAGGAAGTTTATTAAATAATCTAGAAGAAGAAAATGTGCAAAAATTATGAAATGTAGACGTCCGGAAGTTAGGAACAGGAACAAGATATTGCAGGTTGCTTCGCAGGTTACGATTTTCTAAAACTTTGAAATTTATATTTCCTGGTCGCAAACCAATCATCTGAGTTATGAACTCTCTTAGGTTGAAGTATTCGCTATTTTCTTTATACGAGACCTGAGGACCATTTTTAGATCAATTGTATTTGACATATTAGCCGTGTTTTATTGGGAACTTAGCTCAGCTCAACAATAGGAATTCGAATAAAACGCTATAGTCAGTTTTGAACAGAGTTTTGTTCACCAGAATGTCAAATATCGAAACATTCCAAACGCCATCTTTACACCTATCTGAAAGCAATTTTTTTAAAATAGGTTTCTATTGTGAAAAACTATTTTCAAGTATCGAAAGCTTTCAAACGCCATCTTGAGACTTATCTGCTGAGCTGAGCTAAATTCCCAATAAAACACGGCTTGTATGTGACGTGAATAGGGTAGCCATCACACTTTTTTTTAGTTAATAAATTTCGAAAAGTTATGGAGATCTGATTTTAAAGAAGCCACCATCGACTCTAGATATTCGTTATACAGTTTTAAAGAGTTTTTTGAACTCTTCAAACAAAGAGATATAAATAACTTGATTTTCACCGTCATATACTTAATCTATTTCTTCCAGGCCTTAGTTAAAAGTACTCATTATCGTTAGGCAGAAAGCTTTTAATGGTGAAATTAATAGTTCTTAATTTTGAAATATACATAAAGAGCAGATTGATTTAATAACTAGATATGTATTAAACATTTTATTCAATTTAATATTTCAAAGGACTTTCACGGTCAGCAGAAAATTGCAAGTTGAAGCAAGAAAAAAATGCAAAGCAGAGAGTTATAAATTTATCATACTTGAATTAAGAGTTTTCTTACTTGCGACATATAGAATACATGGCAAGTATTGAATTCGTAAAAAAATATGTGATGTTGATGAGATATGACATTACGATGATAGAGAAGTCGAAAAAAGTGGGTCCGGCGATTCCGTCCGTCTGTCAGTAAACGCCCCTACAGCGCCTAAACCACCACTGGCCCGATTGACTTCAAACTTGAAAATTAGACGTTTGAACGAAAACGCATGCCTAGTTTTTTGAGGTTTTTTTTTAAGATCAATATTTAAGGTAGCCACCAAAAATTTAAATTTTCTCAAAATTTGCTCCTTCGCTTTTATTTAAAATTCCTCGAAAAACTTTTTTTTAAACATTAACGTATGTAATGTAAAAAATATTTTTGTATTGCTCCAAAACGGTTACTTTTATAGAACCGTTTTTTTGTTATTAGATTTTCTCGAAAAATAAAAGTCCGATCAGTGTGTTTTTTTTCTGAAAGTACGTTTATATTGCCCAAATAATATTATGTTTTTTTGTATTCTAAAAAAAATATTTTTAAACCTTTTTTTCAAAATTCTGTATCTCAAAAAGGGATAAATTTTTTATTTACTGATAATTTTACATATTCTTGAATACTGCATACACAAATTAATTTTAAGACATTTTCGAAAAATTTTATATGTAAAAAAAATAATTTAAAAAAAACCGCTCCTAAGATTTTTTTTTAAATTTGAAAAATCATCAATTTCTTAAGAAATCATTTGACGTCAATTTTGTCCAGATTGAATCTATTTTTGAGGTACATTTTTTAATTTGAATGTTTATTTATGAATTTGTTTATTTTTTAATGTTTTGTTATGAGTTACAATTTGGAATACAGGAGCAAGTTCGTACGACCCAGCAGTGCACATTTTTAGTTATGTTGACAATTGCTCAGAAAAGTTATGTATGTTTTTATAATTCAATTGGTGTGTCTGTTTTATTATTAAATTTGTTACTTAGAAATAAGAATAAATTTTTACATTAAAAATGTATGCAACTTTTATTTAACAATCCTGAAAAACATATTCTCTAATACTCTGTTTTATCAATGAAGAACAAAACAAACATATTACATTAATATAAAAACTAGATATCATCAACATAACTCGCAAATGCATAAACCCAAGTAGCACTTTTTAATTATAAAAAGATTACATTCACATCTCCTTTCTACCTTCCTAAACACAAAAAAAGAAACCATACTTATTTGCAATTTCATCCCCTGCTTCAATTTATTTCTTGCTTCCCACACTCACGCACTTATATTTCCAAGCAGGTGGCCATGGCTCAGAGGAATGATCAGTTGATTGATAAATCCAATGCTGCGGGTTCAAGTCCCAGCTATAGCAGCCTTTGTCTTCTCTTCTGAGCCACGTTATTCATTGTTTTATTTCCAAACAAAAATGTCAACAACAGCAACAAAAAATCGAAACCAATAACACCAAAAAAAAAATAAACTAAAAATGAATAAATTTTAAAGAAAATCAACCTTTGCTTCTGAAAACGAACTTTTGTGATGAAATGTCGTGCGATGAAATGTTAGTCGGATGATGAATTTTCTGAGATGAAATGTTCAGTGATAAACTGTTTTGTCATGACGTGTAGCTAACCCTATAGCGTTTTTTTCTTTTTGTCGTCCAGATTCGTTAAGAACCATTCCGCACGATTATGAATTCGCTCACTTGGCATAAGATGAGTTCTTGTTCTGAAAAGAAGAGTGCATTTCCACCGTGTTCGAACTGGCCTTGAACTGGCCGAAATTTTTTCGGGGCATGAATTTCGGATCTGTTCGAATCAGCTGTTTCTATACAACAAAGAGAAAAAAGAAAATGTCAATGTTAAAATAAAATTAGAGTACTACTTCGTTCGATGTGCAACCAACGCCAGATAAATTTTTCAGTTCAGGGCAATGAGAAGCACAGGAGAGCCGGATGGCTGCTTACATGTAACGAATACCCATATTAACGCATACATGCACACACTTGCACATACATATTCGCCGCTTACTTACTACGTAAAGTTTCGCTACAGTCCGGTATGGACTTGGGCCTCAATCAACAGCCTCTGCCAGCCAGCTCTGTCTCCATTTGCACTCCACTTGTGTGCGCCACCTGAGTCACGGTCTTCCTCTCCTTCTACGTCCCTCGGAAATAGTGTCGAAGGCTCCGGGCCGGAGCATTGGTGATCATCCGCTCTAAATGACCAAGCCATCTGAGTCTCTGGGCCTTGACCCTTCTGGCTAGGTCCATGTCGTTGTATAACCCGTAAAGTTAGCTGTTGATCGCTACCTTTACAAATAATGAAAATAACAATGCCATGCAACTACTAGAAGCTAAAAAGTGTGCTTGCTTGCATCGGAGAGTTCTATTTACCAATTCCGGACTACCAAAAAAACGATATTACTTATTAAAAACACTTATTTTAATGGAAAGCTATCATTTGTGTCTTACTTCTTGAGATCAGCTTTACAATAAGTAAGCATTGTGAATATCAATCGAAAACTTGTTTTGTGATAACTTACAGAAACAAGAATGAATGTTGATCTTTTGAAAATACTGTAGCAAGCCAACCACACACTCAGAAGTGTACAAAACCCAATGACTAGGATTATATACATAGTGAGCTTAAAAAAGTCGACAGATTGTAAAAACATCAGGAAGGCCGTGTGGTCATTGAAAATCCAAAAAGATCCAGCTATCAAAACAGCTCCAAAAATCTGTAAATGTAATTCTTGTTATGTTCGTACATATTATTTTTTTTATTTATTTATTTTAGTTTATTTCATCAATTGATACAAGATCTGCTGATTACAAAATGTTGGACTGGATATTTACATCAACTTAACAAAGGTTTATAAAGACAAAGTTATTATGAATGAATTAATGACAAAATTTAGAAGTAAGTAATGCAAGCACAAAAAAAGTTTCAATAAATAATAAATAAATAAATAAATAAATAAATAAATTATGGAACAGTTTAAAATAAATAATATAAAACATTTCTACATTTCAAAAAATCAATATCATTGCACATTTCGTTAAATAGTATTAAGGAGCGTGTGATCGGCTCATTTACTCCGTAGTTTGTTCTATGGAAAGGAATACTAAACGTTTGATTTCTGTTTCGAAGCATTCTAGTTGGCACTTGAAATGGAATTAAGGAGAGTAATTCCGTGCAGGAAATGCGGTTATCAATTATGTCTTTAATAAACATTACATTTAGGATTTCTCTCCGTCCTTTAAGGGTTTTCATGTCAATAAGGAGACATCTTGAATGATATTCCGGAAGTGGATCAACCCAGTTAAGTCTCCTTAAGGCATAGCTCGAAAAACGTTTTTGAATCTTTTCGATTCTTAAAATCCCATTTTCATAATGGGGTGACCAAACAACACAACAATATTCTAGTATAGGAACGATAAGTGACATAAACAATGATTTCAAAGTGTAAACATCCTGAAAACCTTTTGAATTTCTTTTCAGAAACCCTAAAAGGGAATTACCCTTAGATGTAATATAGTCAACGTGAGCTCTGAAATCCATTTTTGAGTCGATAAAGACTCCGAGGTCTTTTATACAATTTACATTTTGAAGAGAATGTTGATGTAAACAGTAATCAAATTTAATGACGGCCAGTGACCTTGTTACGTTTAAAATTTCACATTTGGGATAATTTAATGCAAGGTGGTTATAACTAAGTACACCAATTTAAAAAGTTGTTGATATCTTGCTGTAATAATAAGCAATCATTTACATGAGAGATTGAGAAAAACAATTTAACGTCATCGGCATACATTAAACATTTACAGAATTTTAGAGCAGAAGGCAGATCATTTGTAAACAAAATAAATAAAAGAGGTCCCAAATGGCTTCCTTGCGGAAGACCGGACATAACATTTATAAAATAAGATTTAAAAACATCTAATTTAACCATTTGCTTCCTACCAGTTAAGTAAGATCTTAACCATTTGGTGAATAATGGAGCGAAACCAAGTCTATCCAACTTCTTTAATAAAAGATCGTAGTGAACGCAATCAAACGCTTTGACAAAATCTGTGTACAGAATATCAATTTGTTTACCGCTTTCCATTTGATCTATACAAAAATTTGTAAAAAGGCAGAGATTTGTGCAACTTGACTTGCCCTTTAAAAAACCATGTTGACATGGTGTAAACGACTCCTTTAATGAAAAATATAGTCTTTGGGTCACCATTTTTTCAAGAAGTTTAGGTACCACTGAAAGTTTTGAAATTGGTCTATAATTTTTAACTAAATGCTTCAGTCCATTTTTATAAATTGGGACTATGTACGATATTTTCCATTCATCTAGGAAATAACCGTCACAGAGAGATTTATTGAAAATTAAAGTAAGGGCTAAACTCAAAGATCCTGCACATTTAGATAAAACGATGGGTGAAATACCATCCAAACCAGCTTTTTTACTGGTGTCAATATCACTAACGCTTTGAAAAACATCCAACTCTGTAAAGCCATTTAAGGAAAAATCAGTTATTGGATTAATATTTCCATAATAATGGTTAATATTAGGTATTTCATCGCCATTATAGGACATCTTAAAGAATTCTGCAAACAGGTTACACGATGACTCTAAATCTTTTGATTTTTTGTTTTCATATTCCATACATTGCGGGTAAGATGAAGTTTTCCTTTTAGAATTTATAAAAACCCAAAAAGATTTCGAGTTTCGTTTAATATTGCATTCGGTTGCATTGATGTATTGTCTGTATAAAAATCTATTGAGGAAATCGAATTCTTTCCTTAACTGTGAAAACCTGGCATAGTTTTCGGGGTTGTTTTTTAATTTATAACATTTAAAAGCCTTGTTTTTGACATTTTCTAAATTTTTTATTCTCTTATTAAACCATGGAAATTTAAAATTATTTTTCTTTTTAAAAATAGGAACATAACGTTCAATGCCTTTGAACAGAATATCTTTAAACGAATTGTACATACTTTCCAAAGACTTATCATTCAGAAAATTTCTCCAGTCGAATGAATTATAATAATTATTTAATGAAATGAAATCTGCTTTTGAATAATTTAACTCCACAGTCTCTATATTCTCCGAAATATAAGAAAAATTATAATACTCAAATGCTAGGCAAACAGCTGTATGGTGGACGGAATTTCTAATTAAAGGGAACTCAGCCTCACACACAGAAAATTTTAAGTCATTATTTATGAAGATTAAGTCGAACAATCTATTTAAATCATTTTTTATGTTATTCACCTGAAAAAGTCCTAATGATGAGAATGAATCAACAACTAACATTTCTGTATCCTTATTTGTAGTGAAAGGGACTAATATTTGATCTTCTTCAATAAAACACCAATGAATATCACCGATGTTAAAATCTCCAAGAATACAGGGAAATTGGTTAGTTTTCAATTCATTCACAACAAATTTGGCATTGTTTACATGTGCTTTGTATAAATCTATACCACTTGTAGGGCGAATGTAGCTTACAACAAAAAATAAGTCCTCAATTTCAACAGAATCTTTGAAACTTACACTAACACAAAGTTGTTCAACATCTTCTGATTCGTTAGGTAAACTATGCTGGGTGCTGCTAAAGGTTGTTCGGACAGCAATCAGTACACCACCCCCTCGATCCCATCCAGTTTGTGATGAGCGATCTTTGCGGTATACATTGTAAGTTGAATCAAACAGCTCTGATGATGAGAAATGTGAATTTAACCATGTTTCGACAATAATAATTATGTCATATTCGTGTAGGGAAGAAGATAAGAAAAGTTGGTTTGTTTTTGTTCTCAAACCTCCGGCATTTTGATAAAAGATACGAATTTCAGTTGAATTTTCTCTAGACTCGAAAGCGTTTGTTATTTTGCTTTCGAGTGGTCGTCGGTCTTGGGAAAATTTATAAATTCCTTGAGTTGGACACCGACAGGCCACATTGATGGATCCAGAGTTTTATCAAAATGGCTTGAAGGGATTCCTAGTTTGAAATTTAAAAAGCGCAATGAAGTTGTGTCGACATCTTTTTTTGTAAGGCTCATGCATATCAAAGATTTCGGGGAAATGTTTAATTTGAATGCAATATAATCAATAACATTTTCTTTTGTAACACTGCAGTTAAGGCGAGAGATGTGCAGAAAACGTAATCGAGGTACCGATTTAAGAGTTAACTCCCCTTCCGTCTCAATGGCAGTACCCAAAATTATTTTAGATGAACTTTGATTTTTCCAATTTGTAGTTCCTTTAGTAATTGAATTTTGCAACTTGGAAGCATCATAATGATCTTTATCGACCAGAGCAACATTGTCAATAACTAAAGCAACATTAGCATTTCGAATAGTAGCACTATTACTCAACTCAGCATCCACAGCAACAACATCATCCACATCAACTCCATCCGCTACGTGAACATCTTTATCTAACTCAACATTGAGCGCGGCAGCATCATGTAGGTCATTTTTGTCATCAACATGTACACAAACAGCATTTCCCTTCTCCGAACTCTTAGGAATTGATCCACTTCCATCAAAATTCTCAGAGACAACGGAGAGAGATGATGGCAGATTATTAGCAGTAAATGTTTTTGTTGCAATTCCTTTTGAGGTCGAAGCTTGCAAATTCAAAGCAAAATCATCACTCTGTGGAGAAGAGTTTGAATTGCTTGTTGTTTTAGTCTCTGGGCTCGCCTTTGTATGATTAACCGGTTTCTTAGCTTTACTGGGGAATTTATTATCATCTGTTTTCATTTTCGAATTCATAGCCGGTGATGAGGAGGGATTAGACTTTAATGCGGGGGAGGATGAAAAACGTGGAGAAGAAGAGACGTTGATGTGTTTAACGTTTTTACTGTAATCTGCACCTGCAGCGATTTTTTTAGTTTGAGAGCGAGTAACACGCACTGGTTTTATGAGAGAGTCAATAAAAGTTTTGTTTTCAGTAAAAAAACGATTTAATTCTTTCACTGCTGGTATGCAGCTTAAAAGTGAAATACTTTTGCATTGATAACATTTCCAAAAAATGTTAGTAGTTCTTAAGTACAAAAATTATTGATACTTAATTATATTTTCTAATCAGTGTTCTCGCAGGTTAAATCTTAAATTAATCTCTGCCACAAAAAATAAGTAGTAATATTTCAAATACGACCCAAACTCAAAATAGTTAGCCTAGTATTCTGAATTTTACAATCATAAAGAACAATAAATAAAAAAAGGATTATTTTTCTTAGCGCTGACAGGTTTCTAATAAAACCATTACACCCTTAATTATTTGGTAGTGTTTTATTTTTCTTTCCTTATAAACCCAGTCATTACCACAGGAAAAGAGTTGGACCGTTAGATTTTCATTGCAAAAATTATGGACCAGCGCCAGCGTTTATTTCTTTAAAATTTAAGTGTGCTTAACTTATTGAACTTATGACTGACTAAAAAATCACGGTCGAGGTTCGTTATGGAGCGTGGCAAATGCTTATCTGAAAGCATGCGTCAAATAAAAAAAAATACAATAAGAACATTTCGGGGTACAACTTCGCGGAAATGTAAGATACTAGCTCACCCGGCAGACTTCTTACTGCCTTAATCGATAAATAAAATTGCAACAAGCTACCCCGTTAACTCTTACCCACTCTCGCTTACCGTCACCCCGCTACCCATCACCACGCTACCCACTAGGGCTAATTTGAATCGTGACGGGCTTGTGTACAGGTTTGGAACTCCTGATTACATTGCTCCAAAACTGCTTGAGACAATTTCCACCTGCAGATTGACCAAATCCCAGCAAAGCGTAAGTTCTTTCAAACCTCGAGTTTAAAACATTGAAGCTAAAAACTACTTACAGGTCAGCTGTGACTTCTGGTCCATGGGTATCATAGGCTATAAGGTCATCTGCGAAGTCACACCATTTCACGAGGACAATGTCCACGAGACATACTCGAAAATCCTCAGTCACTGCGAGGAGAGTCACACCAAGAAAATGATCGCCTTTCCATGTGACTTAAAAGTCAGCGCCAATTTCAAGAATCTCATTCTTTCCACAAGCCCTTCCAATCGAATTGACTATACTGCGATCCGCAAACATCTCTATATCGAGAATATCAAATTTGACTCAATGCGCCACCAAATTCTACCCCATATTCCGAATGTCAATGGCGAGGATGACACTTCCAATTTTGACGATATCGACCGGTCAAGAAGTTCAGTGAAGAACCGAAGAGCGTCGTTTGCGATATGCTCTAGAAGCAGAATGAGAAATTGGAGGATAAAGTGGCCGCAAGGTTTTTCATCTCCAAACAGATCTCATAACGTTTATTGTATTCTTTAGGTCGTCGAACAAATTTCAAATGTTCATCGTTTGGAAGAATGCGTTTCTAAACTCCGCCAGAAACTAGCCCAGACTCAACAGAAGCATGACATTCTCAGTTTGGAGAACAAGAAACTCCTTCGTGAACTCAACGAAGAGCGCGGAAAGTCCTCAAACGGCATCGATGTGGCTTCAGCTATCGAAAGAGCTTATAGACCATACAGTGAATGCAGTTTGTTTGTTTGTAGCCAAGTAAAATGAGACTTGCAAGCAAGTGATGACCCAATGGCCGGAACAAAGACTTTTCGACCTACAACCTTGGTCATGATTCGGATCCAATACAACAATCAATCGTTGCATGGAACATTGTTCTGTAGTCATATTTGTTCATAAGTAGTTTAGTTTTGAATTGAAATTATTGCTTTTATGTATTATGTCGGCAATAACAAAAATGTTGAAATAATTTCAGAAAAAAAGACTTTCTCCGTTTATTTATGTAAAAGCACCAACTAGCTCCACACTTAATTCATTTAAACGCTTGCAACCCGAATTTCTCAGGTTTAAATTACTTACTTACTTACTTAAGGTGGCGCTACAGTCCGTTGTGGACTTGGGCCTCAATCAACAGTCTCCGCCAGTCAGCTCAGTCCCTAGCTAGCTGTCTCCAGTTTTGCACTCCAAGTTGATTGAGGTCCTCTTCCACTTGTGTGCGCCACCTGAGTCACGGTCTTCATCTCCTTCTGCGTCCCTCGCGAATAGTGTCAAAGACTTTCCGGGCCGCAGTATTTGTGTCCATGCGCTCAAAGTGACCGAGCCATCTGAGTCTCTGGACCTTGACCCTTCTGGCTAAGTTCACGTCGTTGTACAACCCGTAAAGTTCGCTGTTGTATCTCCTTCTCCATTCCCCATCAATGCACACGGGCCAAAGATGACCCGAAGAATTTTCCTCTCGAAACAGCCTAAGGCACATTCATCCGATTTTGTTAGGGTCCATGCTTCTGCACCATACAGCAGGACAGGGATGATGAGGGTGTTGTACAGTTTAACCTTAGTTGCTCGAGAGAGGGCTTTTCCACTCAGTTGCTTTCTTAGCCCAAAGAAACAGCGATTAGCAAGAGTAATTCTTCGTCTTATCTCAGCGCTTGTCCGTGTTGATAGCGGAGCCTAGGTAGACAAACTCCTTAACTACCTCGAAGTTGTATGCGTCTATTGTGACGTTCTGTCCGAGCCGTCGATGATGGGTGTCCTTACTCGAAGACAGCATGTACTTCGTTTTTCCCTCATTTACCGCTAAACCCATTTCTGCCGCTTCTGTCTCAATTCTCACAAAGGCGCCATTGACATCACGCTGTGTTCTTCCCATTATATCAATATCGTCGGCGTACGCGAGTAGTTGAACAGATTTATAGAAGATAGTGCCTCTGATGTTGACGGTGGAGTTTTGGACTATCTTCTCAAGAACGATATTAAAGAAATCGCATGACAGTGCATCGCCTTGTCTGAATCCCTATTTGACGTCGAATGATTCCGTAAGCTCATTGCCAACCTTGATAGAGCAGCGTGAGTTCTCCATCGTCATTTTGCACAAGCGAACGAGCTTGGCAGGGATGCCAAATCTAGACATAGCTTTATACAGTTCGTCTCTGTAGATGCTGTCATACGCGGCCTTAAAATCAATGAAGAGGTGGTGGGTATCGATTTGGAGTTCATAGGTTTTTTCCAGGATCTGCCGCAACGTGAAAATTTGGTCGATGGTAGACTTTCCTGGCCTGAAGCCACATTGATAAGGACCAATCAGATTGTTGACGAAAGGCTTCAGACGTTCACATATTATGGCAGAGAGGATCTTGTAGGCGTTGTTAAGCAGACTTATTCCTCTGTAGTTGGCGCAGTTTAAAGGATCTCCCTTTTTCAGGATCGGGCAAACAATGCTGAGGTTCCATTCATCGTGCATGCATTCCTCCGACCATATCTTACAGATGATTTGGTGCATGCTCCTATCTAGCTCGTCGCCTGCGGCTTTGAACAGCTCGGCAGCTAGACCATCTGCTCCAGCGGCTTTGTTGGATTTCAGCCGTGATATTGCTGTTTTCACTTCTTCTAGGTCGGGTTCACGGAATTGTTGGCTGTCATCGTGTATGATAAAAGGCTCCTGTCTGACGGCGGGGTTTCGTTCGTCGTCGCCGTTATACAGTCTACAGAAGTGGTCTTTCCAAATCCCCAGCACTGACTGCGGTTCTACTATGATGTTCCCTTGTTGATCTCTGCAGGCTTCGGTTCTTGCTCGATGACCTTGAGCCAGCTGTTTTACCTTCCGATAAAACCTTCGAACTTCATTCCTGCTGTTAGCTCTCTCAACATCTTCGATCTGACGCTTCTCATGCTCTCTCTTTTTTCTCCTGAGAAGCCGGCGTTCTTCTCTCCTCTTTTGCTCGTAGAGCTCACGAGCAGCTCTTGTCCTTCTTTGCAGCGCCGCTTTGTATGCCTCCTGCTTGGCTGCATGGGCCTGCCTGCATTCTTCGTCAAACCAGGGGTTTCGTTTTGGTGGCTGTGTGAAACCCAGCACATTAGAGGCGGCATCTCTAACTGCATTCTGGCAATGTTGCCACTGGTCTTCGATTATTGATGTTGGCGGCATAGGACTCCTTAAGAGGTTACTTGTCACTCGATCAGAGAAGGATCTGGCGATCTCTTGCGATTGTAGCCGTCCAACGTCGAATTTTCTTGAAGCATTTCTTTGTTTTGGCCGTTGTCGGGATATTCGTAGCAATGCCTTGGCTACGACGAGGTAGTGGTCCGAGTCCATGTTGGCTCCTCGGAAAGTTCGAACATCTTGAATGCTGGAAAAGTGCCTTCCGTCGATCGCAATGTGATCAATCTGGTTGACGGTTGATTGATCAGGAGATCTCCATGTACCTTTGTGGATGTTGAGATGTGGAAACCAGGTGCTTGCTACCACAACGTTTCGCCCCGCAGCAAAATCGATCAGCTTGAATCCGCTGTCGGAAGTGGTGTCGTGCAGGCTGTGCTTTCCGACTGTTCTTCCAAAGATGCCTTCTTTTCCCAGCTTTGCGTTAAAATCGCCGAGGACAATTTTCATGTCATAGCTAGGACATTGCTCATATGTTTTGTCGAGGAGCTCGTAGAATTCGTCTTTGGTGTCGTCCTTTTTCTCTTCTGTGGGGGCATGCGCGCATACCTGGAGTTTTAAATTAGCTGCGTTTTATTATCACAATGATCCAGATAGATTTTTTTGCGAGATGAGGACTCAGTATATCAAGCATTGTTATACAGTTCTAAATTCATTCGTGTATAAATGAAGAACTGTTCTCTGTCCAGACTTTTTATTTTTATAAAAGTAAAATTGAAAAAACCAGTTTGGTTTCTATCGCGGTTGATGGGACCCACACAGCAGGACCTATCTCTTGAGCTTTCTTTAATATAATCATCTAATTCTTTTAATGCACACAATGCCTCCATTAAGAAGTGCATTGATTTTTAACTCTTAATTATTTTAAATTGTCTATTTTTATTCATTTTGATAAAATTCGTATGCCTGATAAACAAAAATCACGTGTATCTTTCGCGCCCAATCAACATGTATATTTGCCCAACAGAGAATAATGACAGAAAGCTTTCCGTTCAATTATGGGCAAGCGGATGCAATTGACAGTCGGAAAGAAACGGTTCGTTCAGTTTTGACGCTAGCTTCCGTTCGCGTCCGTCTATTATAGTTGGGCCTTTACGCTCTAAAACTGCACCACAACCACAATATTCTTCTTCGCTGAACTAAGAATCATATTTCATCAACTCTATCACCAAAATAAAAAAAATCATTATTTTTCCATATAAGTAATGTTTACAGCTAAGAAATGATTACAGCAGCCGTGGGTCTCAAACTCCATCATCAGAGGCCTCAGGACTCCTGGTTATAAACTTTTATATGCATCGGAGAAAGGTGAACCAAGGTCATGCATGTTAGTAAAAAAAGACTTAAATGTATTTTTACTCCCCAATTACAGCGACAAGGACACTACCACCGCTGTCTTAACAACGGATAAAGCCACCTACTGGCTTATATCCTCCTATCTTGGCCACGCAATCCAATAGAGTGGGTCTCCTAATTGGTTCAGACGCTAACGCCCATCACACGGTATGGGGTAGCTCTGATATAAATGAGAGAGGTGAGTCCTTATTTGATTATTTACTAAGCACTAACCTACTCATAAGTAACATTGGTAATGAGCCCGTTTGTAACCAAGAATAGGAAAGAAGTACTTGATATTACACTTACCTCTGACTCGATCCATAACCTGATCTCAAATTGGCATGTATCAAAAGAGAATTCCTTCTCTGACCACAGATATATTCAGTTTGAGCTCAATGATGTGGCAAATATATCTACGGGTTTTCACAACCATCGTAATACAAACTGGGAACGATATAGGGAGGTACTAGCACAACTGCTTGATCACAACCTTCTTAATAGCTCCTCCACTAAAGATGAATTAGACCTTTCTGTGAATCATCTCACCGAAGCCTTCAACGAATCAATGAGAGCTTCATGCCCTGTAACCATTTCAAAGGGTAAAAAGAAACTTCATTGGTGGCACAAAGAACTAGAACCATTCAGGAAGAGCTGCCGCAAGCTCTTCAATAGATCTAAGTACACTAGATCTCCTTCTGATTGGGAGTTCTACAAACAAGCTCTAAAGCAATATAAGAAAGAATTAAGGAAGAGTAAGAGGTCTTCTTGGAGGAACTTCTGTGGTTAAATAGAAAATACTTCAGAAGCCTTAAGACTCAGGAAAATTCTCTCAAAAAGTCCAACAATACCCAGTGCTTTAAAGACAGATGCTGGCACGTGGACTACCACAGATGAAGAATCTCTTAATCTGTTATTAGACACCCACTTTCCAGGTAGCTCTAACATACTTAACATCAGAGTCTCAAGCTTCTACAAGCGATATAGTTGATCTAATAACGCGGGAAAAACTGCAATGGGCCGTAGATAGCTTTGATCCATATAAATCTCCAGGACCAGACGGAATCATTCCGGCCGAATTACAAAAATGCTCAGACATGATCATTCCACCATTGGAAATCATTCTGACAAGCTGTTTAAGGTTGAGATATATTCCCAAAGCGTGGAGAATGGCAAAAGTAGTCTTCATTCCTAAAGCAGGGAAACCCTCCCACGTTAACCCTAAAGATCTACGACCAATCAGCCTATCATCTTTCCTTCTTAAAACCTTTGAAAGATTGATTGAAATTCACATCAGACATAGCTTAAAACCATGTCTCATTTCCACAGCTCAACATGCGTGCTCTAAGGGAAAATCAGTAGAAACAGCACTTCATTCGCTGGAACGTAGTATTGAATATTCCCTCAATTACAAAGAATATAACCTAGTAGCTTTCCTAGATATTGAAGGAGCCTTCAACAACGTCAGTTATCAGGCGATCACAACAGCAATGGACAAGCTGAAATTAGAGAAACCACTCATAGATCTTATAAGTCTCATGCTCAAAAGCAGGACAATAACTTCTAGCATGAGAAGTTTTACTACCACCAGATCGGTGAATTGGGGTACCCCCCAAGGTGGGGTCCTTTCGCCTCTCTTATGGAACATGGTAGTAAACGACCTACTAACATCATTGGAAGCAGAGGGTTTCAGGGTGATTGCCTATGCTGACGATGTTGCAATATCTGTATCTGGGAAACATCCCCAAGTTCTCTCGGAACACCTACAAAATGCCTTAAATAGGCTAACAAATTGGGCTAATCAATGTGGCTTGGACGTCAATCCACATAAAACAGAACTAGTACTCTTTTCGAGAAGGTACAAAATTCCTCAGTTTAGCCCACCCAAGATTAAAGGAATACCATTAAGCTTTTCTGACCAAGCTAAATATTTAGGCCTCATTTTAGACAAAAAAACTAAATTGGAAGGCAAATATTGATGAAAAAGTAAAAAAGGCTACCGTAGCGCTTTTTACTTGTAAAAAAGCCATAGGATCGAAATGGGGCTTCTCCCCAAAAATAACCCACTGGCTATACACTTCGGTAATCAGACCGATACTCATTTATGGAGTTGTCGTATGGTGGACCGCACTGGACAAGATGGTAAATCTAAATAAGCTCATCAAAGTTCAGCGGTCAGCAGGTATGTGCATCACAGGAGCACTTCGCTCAACACCAACCGCAGCCTTGGAAGTGCTTTTAAACCTAACACCTCTCGACATCTTCTCCAAAATGGTGGCAGCCAACTCATGTGTGAGGCTTAGAGCCACCTCTCAATGGAACAGTAACAATACTGGTCATACTACTATTCTAGACAATTTGAGATCTATCCCAGATCGCTTAGACTATACCACCACAAAAATGGTATTCGGTAAAAGCTTCCATGTTTCCATCCCTTCAAGATCCTCCTGGGAAGAAGGGAGACCCCTGGAAGATAATGCGGTACACTTCTATACAGACGGTTCAAAGACCGATTACGGAGTTGGAAGTGGTATCTATTCAGAACAACTGAATCTCAGTCTATCATACAGACTTCCCCATCAATGTAGTGTATTCCAGGCAGAAGCAATGGCGATTAAAGAGGCACTATCCTGGCTCAAAGAAAACGTTATATCTTGCAAGGATATACGAATCTTCTCGGACAGCCAAACTCTCATATAGTCCAGAGAGATGACGGAACATTTTAATATTCACCTCATTTGGGTGCCGGGCCACAGGGACATTCCGGGAAATTGTAAAGCCGATGAGCTCGCCAAAAACGGAACACTTTTGCCTAATGTTAGACAAAAACATAACATAGGAATACCACTTGCTACATGCAAATATCTTCTCAAACAATATGCTCTTGAATCAACCAATGCTAGATGGTCACAGGGTACCACCTGCCTTGCAACCAAGCAAATATGGCCAAGCATAGACTTAAAACGGTCTAAAGGCTTGATATCCCTGAGCAGACAAAATATAAGCTCTATAATTGGAGTAATAACAGGACACTGCCTCATAGGTAGACATGCTTTGAGGCTAGGGGTCTACACAAATGACTTCTGTAGAAGCTGCATGGACGAGGAGGAGGAGGAAACAGTCCAACACCTTCTATGTACATGTCCAGCACTCTCCATTAGAAGGAATAACTTTCTCGGTAATCCCTTCTTGGATAATACAAGTGAACTGGCAACGATCGACACAAAATGTCTCTCTAACTTCATTAAAAGCACGAATTGCTTTGTTTAAGTTCATTAATCTCCCATGAGTATTTTGTGGTATCACAAGGGATCCTTGAGGTCTAAGTGTGTCAACAACAACTAGACAGCCACTACAACCTAACCTAACCTAACCTACCATATCAAGATCATTCTTGAATGTTTGCAATAAATTTAGAGAAACGAAAATTGTTGTCTCTTTATCCATTTCAATTATTATGATCAAAAGAAATAAAAATGTTACCTTAAAAGATTTTTTTTTTCGTGTTTGACAGATCAACCAAACCTAACTAAAAAGCGGGTTTGCATGATTTCAACTATTTCAACTTTTCACATCAACCATTTTTTTTTTACATAACAACTATAGTCAGCGCAAAAACGCATTTCAGTGGTTACGGCTGCAAGTGCGGTTACATACTTACATATATACAGAGAGACAAAACAGAGAACCGCCGGAACTACTATTTTCGACTTTTCTATCATCGTAATGTCAAGTTTTTTTTTACGAAAACAATAATTCTCATATATTCTATGTCGAAAAAAAAAATTCTTAATGCATCCTGTTTTTATTTTTCTTTATTGCTAAAACTGGCAAAGTGAACCCATTTTTGGAGTAGGTATGTGTTTAGAACTATTTTGATAGATTCTTGTTGGAAATTTTTTATACTGATTCCGGAAATCACGGGAAACCTTTGGACCAGTAAGAAAAAACTTAACACGTTTCTCAACTTTACTTCGAGCTTTCCTGTAATGTGTGAGACCGTTGGAATGAATAGACGACTGTTTTTTTTTTAACTATTCTTTTATTCTATTATATTCTGGAATAAAATCAGGAACTCCAAATCGACACCTGCCATCTTTTTATCGATTTTAAGGCCGCGTATCGCGTATTACACCATGTGTAGAGTAGAACTGTCTAGTGTTGGCATCCCTATAAAACTCATTCGTCTGAGCAGGCTTTAGACAAGGTGATGCACTGCCATGCGACTTCTTTAATATCATACTGGAACGAATAATGCAGAACTCCCGCGTCAACACTAGAGGCACTATCTTCCAGAAGACTGTGCAACTAGTCGCGTACGCTGATGACATTGATATCATTGGGAGAATGCAGCGTGATGTCAATAGTGCATTTGCGAGTATACAGACAGATGCTGAAAAATGGCTTTAGCGGTCAATGAGGGCAGAGCAAAGTATATGCTGTCATCAAGAAAGAACAACAAACACTGACGTCTTGGACAAAACGTCACGATAGACGCATTTAATTTCGATTTAGTTAGGGGCTTTGTATACCTTGGTTCCGCTATCAACACCGACAATGACTCTTGCTAATCGCTGTTTCTTCAGGCTAAGAAAGCAATTAGTTGTAAGGCCCTCTCCCGAACAACTAAGGTGATGCTCTATAAGACCCTCATCATCCTCATCCTGCCTTCGTGGAGAAGTTGGACCCTGTCAAAAACGGATGAGAGCACATAGGCTGGTTCGACATAAAAGTTCTGCTGAAGATCTATGGTCCTGTCTGCATAAACGGTGAATGGAGGAGACGATTTAACCAACGGACTGTACAGCGACACTGACCCAGCTTAAAGAGTGAAGGTCCAAAGACTCAGATGGCTTGATCACGTGGAGTGGATGGACACCAATACTCCGGCCCGTTAAGCCTTCGAATCCACCCCAGAGGGACGACTCGGTAGAGGAAGACCAAGGCTCATGGCCTCTAGCTAGCTACATGAGACAGCTAGCTAGATGGGACAGCTAGCTAGGGACCGAGCTGGCTGGAGAGGTTTGTTGGTTGAGGCCCAAGTCCACCCTGGACTGTAGCGCCACCTTAAGTAAGTAAGTAAGGTCTCATCAGCATTGATAAAATCTGCTTTAAACCTTCGGTAGAAATATTTTTATATGGTTTTTTATTTGACTAGAAAAAAATTTAGTAAATTGTTTAAGAATAAAATAAGGTCCTTCGTATGTAAGTTGAAGTGAAGACCTAACAGCGTCAGTTCTTATTAAAATATGAGTACATTTTTCTAAGGCCTTCTGAACGAAAAGTTTCAGACTTACGGGGTCGTTGAATCTTATGAAGTTGAGAAGTTAATATTCGGGTCAGAAACGTGTTCGGCTGGGGTGATATTTATAACTTTTTTAAAGGATGTTATCAAAGAAGCAAGACGAAAAACAAACATAAGAAGTAGTCAGTAGTACCATAGCACCTTATGGCAGCTTAAGTCGAGCGGTGCCTGCGCAGAATGATCCCGTAGGATTGATAACCTGTCGTCCTAACGTACGTTTTGTTCAGCTAGGTTGTGATCCAATCCATTTGTGATAGTAATCCATGTCGGGATATCCAACCATGGCGTAGGTATTGGACAACTATCTTTACCCTAATATCTTCCATAAAATACGCTTCTGAGCATCTGTTGTATCGGTCTATGGTCGTGAATAGAAATCTTTAGCCATGTTAAATAGGTTTTCCTTTTTCTTTTCAGGGACTGGGTTTCATATACTTTGTTTTTTTTTTTTAGTTATTGAATATACCTAATGTAACATATACATATATGTACAGGTAGAAGTTCATTTTTCTTCCTTCATTTAGGTCTGTTCTTATTTTTTTTTATAGTACACTCAAAGTTCCATCGTATTTTTTTTGGCGATTTCTTTTGATTGCTTTTTTTGCACACGGATTACGGTTATTGCGTTTTCTTTTATATTCAAAAACAAGAAAAAAAAAACTAGTATCGTGGTAGTCAATCTCACCGAATTCATCAACTTGTTATTATTGTTTTTTATTGGAATTTCAATTTTATTCACTTTTTCGGTTTCGGTTTTACATTTTATATTTGCGGAATTTCATTCAATTATGAGAATATCAGGAGACATAGGAAATGATATCGACAAACTTTGCACAATTCTTTAATCTTTATGCTTTATGGAAAACTTTTTTCTTTTTGCATACTTTTTTCTTGTTTCTTTTTCTTTTCTTTTCTTTTCTTTTCTTTCTCTTTTGCAAACACAGTAAAACAGAAATAATACCATGTCATTCTAGTTTTCCAGCTAACCACTTTGTATTTAGGCCGTGTGCGAATTCAGTTAAAAATGGGTTAAAAATTGACGTTTGGTTAAATTTTGACACTTCGCATAATTTGACTAGCTGCTGAGCAGGTTAAAAAATGACAGTAGTGGTTAAAAATTCATCCATTTTTATTTTTTAACCACAATTCATCCAATTCGCACACGGCCTTATAGAAATATGTTTTGTAGTTGCATTGATTGAATTATTTTTCTTTTAAACTTCACGTCGATGCGGAACAAATATATAGGGAAATTAACACGGACGAAAACAAGAAGAAACAATTTCACGCCTCTAACAGAAAGGACACCATTGACAATAATGAATTAATGACAAACTGACTAACAAGAACAACAAACAGAATCTTTGTTGATGATTTATATTTATAATAAATATTCATGCTTTTTTGGCCAATTTGATGTTTGATGCAAATAAAAAACTTTATTCCATCTTTACCCAACGTTTCGTTGTTAATCACAACTTCTTCAGGGGTGTTTTATTAGATCTTTAATGTAACATTGAAACAAAGGAAAAATTATTGAGTTTATTATTGACTATGGATTTTCTTTACGTTAATTGGACTTACATGTGTTTTTTTTAATGCTGATTTTTACATTATATGTTGGTTTTAAATTGTAATTGGAATTCACAAGATTATTTAATAAATTAACATTTAAACAAACAAAAGACTAAACTTTAAAGACAAACAAAAATTATCACAGTGTAGTTTGGTTCAGGTACTTATTTGATCGCTAATGGCTACGTTCAATCACGTAACCAAAAGGTATCGGATAGCTTTTTGTTAGTGGAATCCATAGTAAAAAATAGCAAATACATGAACCATTTTCTGTCAAAAAAAAAAATCCAAAGGTATCTGAGAATTTTTGTATACCTCGGGTATCCGAGTGATCAGCTGATTAACACATAATTTTTTGTCTTGTATTGTTTGGCGCGCTATTTTTCCAGCTTCCAATTTAGAAGAGATTTGAATAAAATATAAACAAAATAACTGTCGATGTTATTTTTAACAATATTTTTTATAATTTAGATGACTCGGAAGATGTTTGCCAGCGAATTTGCAGCCATAAACAATTCCCTGTTCTCAAGCGTTTGATTTGTTGTTTTTTTTTCATAGACGTTTTGATAGCTATCTGAATACAGGTATCTGTATCGTCCAAAAAGATATCCCAGATACGGGTATCTCAGATAGCCAATCCGATACGTGATTGAACGTAGCCAATGCGTAGCTCACTATTGTGTTGTCACGGTCTTCTTGTGTGTTTGTGTTCATCGCAGTGATGCCAGATAAGATTTCCCACCAATTCAACAAAAAAAAACCACTATATTTGTACTAGACAAAACAAAAAACCACCATGTCGTTCTCTTACTTTAGATACCCTTTATTTACAAATAAATCAAAGCATTTGTAGGTAAATAGATATGTACATTGTACATATTTCGAAAAAATAGTTGAATGTTTAGGTTAAATTATTATTTGACATTAAATTAAATTCATGTGAAACCGATTCTAAAGTTGTATCACTTTCTTCATCTGCATTGTCCATTTCCGAACGCTTTATTTCATAAACATTTTCGGAATTGAATCATGCCAACATAGCTTTTGAAGGCTCGAAATTGTCACAGCCTTTGGTGCCTAAGCTTTACCGAACCCTAAAAACTTCGTCGGCTGTTCCTATTTTCAGTCGATTCCTTAGTTTATTTTTGACTATCTTAACTACTATGGAAAACGCCCTTTCCACTGAAGCGATTGAGATTGGAAGGCAAAAAAGTTCCAGCGCGAGAGTGGAATTGTTGGCATTTTTTTTTCTCCGCTTGCAGTTTTTTTGCTTGAAACTGCAGCCAAAAACTGTTCTGCAGTGTCAAGGTCAGGCTAATCGGATCCGTGAATTATACTCCACTCGCACTAGCTCACGACAGCATCCACGTTTTCGCAAATGTTTGGGAACCTTAATGCGAATGCAGAAATGTCTGGTTTTACTTGTGAGGTTTTTCCGGTGAAAAAATACTCATATTTTCAAGGATGTCAATATTATCCGGAATTCTTGATTGTAGCTGTTCGCAAAGGACAATAAGAAACTTTCTGCATCTTTCCTTGCATACTAACTGCTCTCCCCTGTTTACCTGATCGCTGGCTTGCAAAAAGTAATGTCTGAAGTTAATGCAATCGGATCGCATAACTAAGTCTCGAAACGCAAATTTGTGCAAATCCTTTTTTTTAGAACGGTTTGCAATCTAGCTGGTGGAATTATCATATTTAATACCAAATACAATAATCCATTTAAATCCATAAATTGGCATTAGCCAACTGAAATATTTTGTTATATTGTTGATTTGAATGAAGTGCAAAGGAGTATAAAGCAATGAAGGCTGATGGGTAGGTCGAATTAACTGGCATGTTTTGAGAATAAAATGTTAAAAGATATCAATAATTTTTTTATTAAAACAACAGCATTTAAAACTTTTTCCCACCATAAATCCCACCATGATTTTTTTCCCACTATTTATCCCACCAAACAGATGATTTCCAACCATTTTGGTTGGAAAAACCACCAATCTGGGAACACTGGTTCATCGTCCTCGTCAATTTCTGTTGAATGCGCTAACTTTCAAGACTAAACCTTTGTATATGGAATTTATAGTAGTTGCAGCCTCGTGAATCGACGACAGCGACGTCCGGAACGCGATACAGAACTAAAATCTTGTATATAGAAAAACTGACAGCACCAAGACGGGACGACTCTCCAACCAAAAATTCTCGAGGCTGAAAATACTATAAATTCCATATACAAAGACTAAACCTCGCATTTGTTCTCTTAATCTCTTTTCTTTGTCAAGTACTCAGATAGACCTGTCGATGGTTTCTTCTTTTTTATGTTTGCTTTATGCTCCGTCATTCTTATGCCTAGTTGTCTCTTTCTTGTTCCGATATAGGTTCAGTGTTGCCGAAAGTACTCCATTCGGAGTATTGTACTCCTTTCAGCACCACCGTACTCCCGTACTCCTCCTTTCACATTCGTACTCCTATTTTTTAAATGACCTAAAATATCTTACACTTCTAGTAAAAGTGTAATGTCCATAAATTCAATTCACTTTGAATTTATTGTAAATTTCGGAGCACTTTTGCCTTCAAAACTGTCTTCGAAAAGGGAATTTCCCTCATTCTTGTTTTCCTTGTTTTATTTTTCGTTGTGTGTTGAAATAACTGACCGCACACCAACACCGTTTGCCGTTCGTTATTTATTTCATAGAATATTTAATATTGTAAAACATAAGATTCTAAGGCCGTGTGCGAATTGGATGAATTGTGGTTAAAAATGGATGAATTTTTAACCACTCCTGTCATATTTTAACCTTCTCCGCTGCTAGTCTAATTTTTTACGCATTTTATTTAATGCGAAGTGTCAAAATTAAACCACACGTCTAGTTTTAACCATTTTTTAACTGAATTCAAACACGGCCTAAGAACATGTTTTACTAGGTGGCTCGCTCTTGAGCAGGTTGTTACAAGAACACTAGAGCAGTGGCCTGCGATATTGCATTATGTTTTGGAGGTTGTGACAATAACTAAGATCTTGTTCACAAGATTCAAGGACAGCTAAACGGCACGACAAAATTACATTATTTGTTGTTTTTAGACTATGTACTTCAGTTAACAACTAAACTAAAAACAGAGTTCCAATCTCAGTCCGTCCGAAATCCGAATTCACAAATTTTTGCCACACGTAAGAACTTTTTACAAAACTACTACAAAATTTCATTAAATCGGAATTTATATGTGACGAGTTTCTTTCTAATCCTTACTTTTCTGACAACATTTTAAAAGAACATTGACTCTGTTTACGTTGGGGCTAAGGCTGAACTCTTCATCAAAACTAATAAAATGCAAATGAATGATGTAATAATATATAAAGGTGTTGTTGCGAATACTATAAAACTCTGTGTGCACAAATTTCACAGCGAATAGATTTCGATGACAAAATTTTTAAATCTATTCAAGGCATCGACCCTTTAAACCTGGCAGAAAGCTCAACAACAATAATTGCTTGCAATCCTGATTTGATTTTTGCAAATCAAATTGAAGAGCTTGACATGCAGTGGCAAACACTTCTAAACCAAGCCTTGGTCTCTAATTCTCTAGATATTAAAGAATTTTGGGCAAGAATATTTTCTCTTAAAAATGCACTGAATACACTTTTCCTTCTGACAACGAACAGAACAGAACAAGTTTTTCCCAACTGTTTGTAATTAAAGACAAAAATCGAAACAGACTAGAAGTTGATACATTAAATACAATCATGAGTTGCAAGGAACTGTTAAATGGAGTCGATTGCTGCAAATGGAATCCTTCAAAACGACTTTTGAAAGCCTATAGAAAATAATATTTCTTTCTCTTTAATGTGATGACACTAATTTTTGAAAAAAAATCGGTACTACTATTTTGTCGAAACTACTCCCCTTTTTTTGCTTCAGTACTACCTTCAAATATTTTTGTCCGGCAACATTGTATAGGTTAGATTGCACTCTTCTTCCTCTGTCCCACAGCCATTGAATAAGAAGTACAGGAAGCGGTGTAAGCTACACGCACAGTGTACGTGAGTGAAGCAACAAAAATTTCTGATGGTGTTAAATAGGGGGCATTCATCTGTCAAAATACGGGGCACTCATCTGTCAAACTGGGCATGTGCTGTCATTTTGCTGAGCTGTAATTGGTTTTGTATTTTCATCTGTCAAAAAAAACAAAAACTCGAGTTCAGGGGCGCATTTATTTTTGTTGGTGATCGTAAGGTGCTACACAATTTCTTGTGCTTTTTAACACTTGATCAGTTTGTTCATAGAATGCGCTTTCGAATACGACTCGAAAAAGGACAATAAATATGATAAATTAAGGATGAAAAATGAAGAAAATGTAACGAAAAAAAAAATAATAATAATAATCGTGCATGTACACCTTGAACGTTAAAACACCATGTGGTCCAAAAAAGAATTTAAATTGAAAAATAAAATTGATGCACAATCGATATAATCTTGATTCAATCATATTTCGCTTGGCGCCCCTGAGATTAACCATTCAACTGCAGACCAGCCCTGTTGTAATGCGTTTGTGTTTGTGAAACTCACACTACTTAGAAAATGGTTCACTTCTTTTTCATAAGACCCCTTCCTGTACTTCTTATTCAATGCCCACAGCAGCATACTTCATAAACAACATTATGTTGTTGGTTTTTTTCAATCGTGTTCGTGAAAATATTTCTGAGTGTGACGTTGGACTTATAAGCATACGTTGCATTCTCTTGTTTTATTGTCGAGTGTAAGCTTTTTCCGTCGGTTAAATTGGGAATATAGCGCATACTGAAGTACCTTGTTATGTTGTTGTTGTTTTTAGTTGTGGTTTTGTTTATATTGTTAGTTGTTTGTGTTATTTTTCTTTGGATCAGTTTGTTAATTATAAAATTTGGATAGTTATTCATTCGGAGGATGGTTTTGATTTTGTTTATGTTGTTGTCTTTAAGTTGAGTGTTGCTTATGTCCAAGACTTTATTGATGAAGTTTGTTCTGTGTTTATTTTTTGTGAATTTGGTTGTGTCGATAGGTAGTTGATCATCCTTCCTGACGATGTAGGTTTTGATTTGAATACCAGTCAAATATGATTTCATTGTCTTTTCGGTGAAGTTTTACGTCCAAATAGGGTAGGCTATTATTTTGTTCCATTTCTATGGTAAATTGTATTTTTGTATGACAGTTGTTAAGTGCTTTTAAAATTTTTTCTTTATCTCGTTCTTTTATTATTGCGAGGATATCATCAACATATTTTGATGTGTGTCTGATATTTATGTTTTTGTCTTTTAAGTTGAGTTTTGCATCGTCAAGTAGATCATCAAGTATAATATCCGCTATTGTAGGAGATAATGGGTTCCCCATCGGCATACCAAATGTTTGATTAAATAGTTTGTTTTCATATCGGAAGTAGTTGTTTTCTTTTAGACAAAATTCCAACATTCGTAAAAACTGTTTTTTTCGGGATTGTAGTGAATTTTTCTATTGTTGTCCATTTTTTAGGGTTCCGTACACAGAGTGTTAACGAAACCCTTATAACATTACTTCGTTTTCTGTTCATTCGTCTTTCACAAGCGATTTCTTCGAATCTGGTAGGCCGATTGCAATGAAATTTGGTACGCATAATTTAGTGTTCAGTAGTAATCTAAAAATGTTGTTTTCATGTTCTTAAGATAAATAGTTTCGAAGTTATTAAATAGAAAAGATAAAAAAATACAAAAATGACCATTCTCCCCCCTGATCTCCGAAACTACTGAGCCTAAAATTATGAAAAAGATACTGAGAATAGGTCTCAATCTGTAGATTACAGAAAAGCAAATAAGAAGTCTGTACTGTTACATATAACACAGATATGACTTAATATTTGGAGTAACTTTTTAATTTTTGACTCAACTTTACAATTTATTTCCTCCAAAACCGTTATACCGATTGAGTTAAAAGTTGGCCAATATATCAACGTGTTAAGTAGAAATACAATCATATTTTTTTTATATTTTTAAGAGAAATAGTTTTGTAGTTATATAAGAAAATATGGAAAAATAGGCAAAAATGTCAAAAACAGGCCATTCCCCCCCCCCCTAATCTCCGAAACTACTGGACCTAAAATTCTTTAAAAAAAACTGAAATATAGGTCTAATGAATATTACCGGAAAAGTGATAAGAAGTCACAGTTATTTATGTAACATGCAAAATTTTTCAATATACTAATTTCCAATTTCATTTAATTTTAAAATCATTTTTTTGAACAGGTGGTAACCCTATTGACTTCAAATTAAGTACAATCATTCATTAATTGCCTGCAATGACAAACATATTTTTTTTGTATTTTTAAGACAAATAGTTTTGAAATTATTCAAGAAAACACAACAAAAAAGGCCGAAAATGCAAATAACTAAACTTTACCCCCTCTTCATCACCAAAAAGGGTGGGCCTGGAATTTCCAAAAAAAATTCAAAAAATAGTTCCATACGTATAGATTACACAACAAAAAAAATTGCAGTAATAATGTAAATAACGATATATTTTCAAGGCAAATGGTTTTGAAGTTATTCAAAAAAAAAAACAACAAACCAGCCTCGGATAATGAACCCCCTCTTATGGTAACCAGACCCGGAACGACAACGGACTACGCATTGAGAGTTTGTACCTGGAATGTAAGAACCCTCTACACTCCAGGTGCAACTCAGAAACTTGAATCTGTCCTCTCGCAGTATAAGGCAGATATTACTGCGATCCAGGAAATACGATGGATAGGATCAGGGACAATGAAGAGAAAAAATTGCCACATTTATTATAGCTGTCATCAAAGATTGCATATATTTGGATGCGGATTCGTCGTGGGAAATCGGCTTAGACCGAAAGTCATGGATTTCAAGCCAATAAGTGATCGCCTGGCTGTGATCCGCATCAAGGCCACATTACAGAACATCAGTATAATATGTGCACACGCCCCTACCGATGATGCTGAAGAGTCTAGCAAGGAGGATTTCTACGACCTCCTGGATAGAGCCTACGGAGCCTGTCCAGAGTACGACGTCAAAATCGTACTCGGAGACTTCAATGCAAAAATCGGGAAGGAAGACATCTTTGGCGGATTAGTTGGAAAGCACAGCCTCCACGAAGAAACAACAGATAACGGCTTCCGACTAATCAACTTTGCTGCAGCTCGTAATACGGTGATAAGTAGCACGAGGTTTCCAAGACGGAAGATCTACACAGAAACCTGGCGATCTCCGGATGGTCGAACCACCAACCAAATCGACCATGTGCTAATCGGCGCAAGGCACGCATCCAACATCCTGAACGTAGTAGTGGCTAAGTTTAGAGCTCGAATATCAAACGACAAAAAAACACGTGCGGCCCAAAGAAAGAAGTTCAACATCGGTTGCCTTAGCACATTGGAGAATGCCAGAGACTACAGTGAGCGCCTGAGCGACGTCGTAGACGTCAACACATTGTGGAACTAATATCGCGAAATAATAAAAAATGTAGCCGAGAACACCATAGGTTACCAGCCACCCCCGAAAAAGAACCCGTGGTATGATGATGAGTGCGTGATATTGAAAAACCCTAAATTGTGGGATAGTCTTCGATGTGGTTGGTGTGCTTGTCCCTAAACTCTCGAAAAAGAGTTTATTTTGCCTTATCATTTCTTCCATAAATTTCTTTTGCTGCTCTATTAAGACTGTTAATTCAGCCATCCTCGTCGCCAATTGTTGTGGATCAATTTTAAGGAAGATAGTCAAATTGTAATTCAATATAAACTTTATTTCTAATTCTATTTCAGTGTAATTATTTAAATGGACTTATTAAGAAAAGGTGTGACCTTGCGGTCAACCATCTAGGTTGAGAGTCGAGAACTTAAGAGGCAGAAAAATAGACCACAGGAAATAACTAATTATACAACATACATAAATAATTGGCTAGCATTTAGCTTTAGGTGAACATAGAAATTTACAATGGTATGTTTATTATTATTATTATTATTATTATTATTATTATTATTATTATCATTATTATTATTATTATTATTATTATTATTATTATTATTATTATTATTATTATTATTATTATTATTATTATTATTATTATTATTATTATTATTATTATTATTATTATTATTATTATTATTATTATTATTATTATTATTATTATTATTATTATTATTATTATTTATTATTATTATTATTATTATTATTATTATTATTATTATTATTATTA
>OX016540.1:171792748-171810915 GCA_943590905.1 Sphaerophoria taeniata
GCTGGTTCTGACACTGTGCGGTACGCGCTGGCTATCCGTAGAGCCCCACATCTCTGTACCGATGCCATCTGTTTTCGGTACTTTTCCATCTCAGTGCGTCAGCCCAAATCTCACTTCCGTAGAGCAGAATAGAGTGCGTTGTTGCCATGAGAAGTTTTCTTTTACTTGCGGATGGTCCACCTATATTTGCCATCAGTTTAGACAGAGATGCTGTTACTTTCGATGCACGTTCCGCAGCCGACCGTATTTGTTCCCAGAAGCTCAGCTTTGTATCGAGTCTTATTCCCAGGTATTTAACTGCATTCTTACTCGTTATCAGCTCGGTGTCTATGTGGAAGTTGACTATCGGTTTCTTCGTTAGCAACACTACTTCGGTTTTCTCCGTAGCCAGAGACAGTCCGTGGTCCGCCATCCAGGAGTTAGTTCTTCGCATGACCTGGTTAAGTTTTCTCTGTGCACTTTCAGTGTCTCTTGCTGTTATTACCGCGGCGACATCATCTGCGTATCCAACTAGGAAAGCATCCTCGGGCATTTCCATACGAAGTATTTCATCGTAGGATATGTTCCAGAGGTCTGGTCCGAGAATGGAACCCTGGGCTGCTCCTGCTGTGATATCCCTGCTTCTTGGTCCTTCTGTTGTTTGATAGATGAGTTCGCGTTCCTTAAGGTAGTCTTTTATCATCTGTAAAAGATACTCCGGAATTTCGAACCTTCTTTCCAGTGCGATCAACATATCTGTCCATCTGACTGAATTAAAGGCGTTACGGACGTCTAGTGTTGCCAGAAGCACTATTCTCCTGGTGAAGTGGTTTCCCCTCTGGGCGATTTCAGCTGCTCTTATTACTTCTTCTATAGCTCCTATTGTGGAGCGGCCTTTTCTGAAACCATACTGTCTTTCAGACAGGTCTCCTCTTCCTTGTATTGCGGCTATGAGGCGTGGTTGTAGTAGTTTCTCGAACAGCTTTCCTGTTGTGTCCAGCATGCATAGAGGCCTGTATGCAGATGGAGAATCTGGACGGCCTTTGTTTTTGCTTATCAGTACAAGTCGTTGTTTTTTCCACCTTTTTGGGAAGGTCCCTTCGGAGAGGCAGCTGTTGTACATGTTGATAAGCACTTGAGGGCAGGATTGGGTGATTTGTTTGAGTGCTTCTACTGGTACCCCATCTGGTCCAGGAGCCTTTTTATTTTGCAGGGCGTTTGTGGCGATCGTCAATTCTTCTTCGCTAAACAATGGTATTTCTTGTTGTGGGTCGGGGGGGTTTCGGGAGCCACCGTCAGATGGTCTAGTCGGATGAGTTGGGAATATGGTATTCACAATGTGCATCATTTTTTCTGGGCTTAGGTCTGATGTGTTCTTCTGAGTCCCAAGCTTTTTCATAGCTATTTTGTAGCCAAGTCCCCAAGGATCACTGTTAATATCCCGTCGAAGTTCTTCCCATTTCCGTTTTTTGCTCTGTTTTATGGCACGTCTTAGCTCGTGGCGTTTTGCTCTGAACTCTTCGAGTTTGTTCTCGAGGTGTTCGTCTCGCCTTCTTCTTCCTCTGGTGACTTTCCGCCTTAGATGCAGGCAACTTCTACGGAGTTCGGCAATTTCATCCGACCACCAGTAAACAGGCTTTCTTCTTTCATTTCCGAAGCTTTTCCGGGGCATGGAGGCATCACATGCCTGTCGGATAAGTTGCATTGTGGCTTCAACTTTCTCTTCGGCAGTTCCTTCCATTTGGAGTACTGGGGCTTTCCCTTCTTCGATCTTCCTGTTTAGTAGTTCCACCTGAAGTCTGTTGGTGTTCCATCTTACTGTTTGAATTTGGTTTCGGCGTGTGTTTTGTAGGTTGTCTTCAATACTAAAGACAATATATTGATGGTCACTGCCCGTGTAGTCTTCAATTACTCTCCAGTTCCTAATTTTGGACAATATACCCTCTGTAGCAAAAGTTATATCGGGTATTGTGCCTATGTTTCCTGCTCTTCTGAATGTTGGAGTATTTCCTACGTTTGCAACGTTGAGACTGCGTCTTGCTGCCATTTCAAGGATTTGCCTTCCTCGAGAGTCCGTGGTTGGCATGCCCCACTCTTGACCTCTGGCATTGAAGTCTCCTGCTACAACAATTTCTCCTTCGATATCGCATATAAAATCTTCAAGGTCTTCTAGTTTCTGGCGGAATTCGTCAATGAGGTCATTCGGGCTTAGGTAAACGCTGATTATTGTGAGGTTTCCAGTTTTCAACCAGGTGAAACCTCTTTGCGATCCTTTGCTTTTAACGGTGATATTTTTATTTACAGTCCATAAGGCGGTGGTGTCTAGTATGTCAGAGATCCAGTTTTGTTCATTTCTATTCACGTATTGGTATTGCTCGTTTAAAATGATGACGTCTGCTTGTAGTTCATCTATAAGCTTGTACAGGAGGTTGTCCGCCGTTTGGCTCCCGTTGACGTTCGCTTGAAGTAATTTCATTTTGAGGAGGCCTTTTTCGCTTTTTCCAGTGCCAGTTTGAATACTCGGCACTTTCCTGACCCGGGTATATGTTCCGTTGGGCAGGGTTGGTTTTCAAGGCTTGCACATAAGTAGCACTTTGGTGCTTCTTTACATTCTTTTCTTTTATGATCTGTGTTTCCACAGTTGAAGCACATTCCTTGCTTTCTCCTGTCTGGTCCATTGCAGTTTGTTTGCAAGTGTCCATAATCAAGACACCTGAAACATTTTAGGACCTCTATTCTTCTCCTAATCCTACATTGGCTCCACCCTATTCTTAGAACTGGTTTCTTTAGGATTTCGCTTGCGGCGCGCTCGCTGATGTTAACTATTGCCATCTTCAGGGCACTTCTGTTTATCTTGGTGACAAAGATTTTGAGGTCAACTAGTTGATCTCCCAGTTGTTTTTCAATGGCTTTCTGCACTTCTTCTTCTGTAGTGAGCTCGTCAAGGTCTCTTATTTCCAAAGTAGTTTTTGGTTCGAGGTTTCGGATCTGAGCCCTATCTCCTAAGATATCTTGGATCGATTTCTCAAAAATTGGTCGGTTCTTGGCTTTTGGTCCAAATTCCAATAGCACGTCCCCCGCTTTTGTCTTTCTGACAGTTCTGACTATTGTCTCGCTATCTTCAGGGTTGACCTTCTGTCTTATCTCTCGGAGTATATCGCTAAAGCTTCCACCCTCATTTGGTTTAATGAGTATCGCTTCGGGTTTTTGCCTCCGTCTGCGCTTTGACTTATCTTTTTTCTTCCGTTTTTTATGTGTTTCGGATTCCGGTGCATCTTTTCCTGGTGGCTGTTTATGCTGCACTGTTTCAGCCTGTTTAGCTGCTTGCGCGTAGTTCCGCTCTTCAATATTTGTCGGCGTTTTGGTTAGACTTTCTTGGGCCTCGGAGGTGGACGATTTTTGTTTTTCTAGGTCTTCGCCTTCTGGGACTATTCGACGTCTAACGCCGATCGGGGACTTCCTGGTTCTCTTGTCTTGCCTTTTTGCAAGTGGGCTGGACGGAGGCCTCTTTGCTGATATTGAGACTTGTCTGGTCTCATCCTCGTTAGTTTGGGTTGCAGCATCCTGTGACCTCTGTTTTGGACGTTCATCCACGGTTTTGGCCGGATGGGCATCTTTTTGCCTCTTGCGTTGCCACTTCATTTTGTCTAACGATTCCTCGATCATTTCCATTCCGGCTTTGATGTCCTTGCTAACTTTTTTTTGTTTGGCACATGCAAGTTTCATCGTCTTGAGCGCGTCCATACACTTACTTATCTCTTGTAAGATGATGTCTTCCTCAGTTTCCATGGTCCTACTGAGATGTAGTTCCTCATCGATGCTCTTGCTTGTAGTTGTACATTCCTTGGAAGCCAAGTGTGCCACTCCCAGGGATGGGTTTACATTTTCCTTTTCATTTTGCCGTTGCTGGATGACGACGGACGTCCCGGGGGCCACGTGCTCACCACTGACAGACGACATTACTGGGGATTCGACTCCCTGCAAAGTAGTGTTACTCCTTTCTTCTCTTCTCTCCGTTATATCGACTGTAGGGCTCGATTCAGATGTTTCGCCCTGACCATCTTTTTTCCCAGAGGGTGGGGTGCGTTGTACCTTAGACATTCGTTTGAAGGGGTCCAACGCATCATCATTTCTTTTGCTTGTAGCAGTACATTCATTGAGAGCCAAGCTTGCCACTCACAATGATGGATTCTTGTTTTTCTTGCAGTCATTGTATATCGACGTCCCGGAGCCCGCTTGCTCACCCCTGTCAGACGCCGGTACTGGGGATCCGACTCCCTGCACCGTAAAGTTACTTCCACTGTTTACTCTATCCATATTTGGTTTATTGTTCTGTGTTCCTTCACATAGTAGTTTTTGTTGGTCCACGTGTGGTATTTTATTTCCCACATACCCTGCACTTCAGAGAAATGCCGAGCGTTCCTCTATCCGCCACCTGAGGACGCGTCCTCTAGCGGGAAAAACTACAAAACCCCCGAGGAAATAATAATAATAATAATAATAATAATAATAATAATAATAATAATAATAATAATAATAATAATAATAATAATAATAATAATAATAATAATAATAATAATAATAAAAATAATAATAATAATAATAATAATAATAATAATAATAATAATAATAATAATAATAATAATAATAATAATAATAATAATAATAATAATAATAATAATAATAATAATAATAATAATAATAATAATAATAATAATAATAATAATAATAATAATAATAATAATAATAATAATAATAATAATAATAATAATAATAATAATAATAATAATAATAATAATAATAATAATAATAATAATAATAATAATAATAATAATAATAATAATAATAATAATAATAATAATAATAATAATAATAATAATAATAATAATAATAATAATAATAATAATAATAATAATAATAATAATAATAATAATAATAATAATAATAATAATAATAATAATAATAATAATAATAATAATAATAATAATAATAATAATAATAATAATAATAATAATAATAATAATAATAATAATAATACTAATAATAATAATAATAATAATAATAATAATAATAATAATAATAATAATAATAATAATAATAATAATAATAATAATAATAATAATAATAATAATAATAATAATAATAATAATAATAATAATAATAATAATAATAATAATAATAATAATAATAATAATAATAATAATAATAATGATAATAATAATAATAATAATCATAATAATAATAATAATAATAATAATAATAATAATAATAATAATAATAATAATAATAATAATAATAATAATAATAATAATAATAATAATAATAATAATAATAATAATAATAAAAATAATAATTATTATTATAATAATAATAATAATAATAATAATAATAATAATAATAATAATAATAATAATAATAATAATAATAATAATAATAATAATAATAATAATAATAATAATAATAATAATAATAATAATAATAATAATAATAATAATAATAACAATAATAATAATAAAAATGATAATAATAATAATAATTGTTAGAAAAATATAATATGGCAACCCTAATCAAATTATCATTTTGCTTTGTATAACATTCTTCTTTATACTTAACATTCTGCTATACACTTGTCACTCTACATTCTTCTTTATAAAGCTCAGTTGAATAAAACTATACTCAAGATTAACACGGCTTCTGGTTTAACTTATTTGTTCGAATCATCAAAGGTTATGGGCCCAGTCCACGCCGTTTTAAAGTATAAAATTTTGCAACTCAAATTTGTTTAAATTTCTAAGTTAAAGCGAAAGCATTTACATAAAATAAACTGTTTAATATTTTAACAAGTACGTTAGGACGGAAAATTAATTTAATTGAAAACGAATGAAATGTCTGGATCGCTGATGCTAATCGATAAGCTCGATGGTGACAATTTTATATCTTGGTCTGTCCAGATGAGGAGTTTGCTGATTACCCAAGACTATTGGAGCGTAGTTGAGCAACCCATTGCTGAAGGTCTTTCAGCTGCAGATTAAGCAAAATGGGAAAGGACTTATGCTAAGGCATTGGCGATGATAACATTGTGCTTGAAACCTTCGGAATTGATACATATAAAATCATGTAAGACTTCCAAGGACGCATGGGAAAAATTAAATTTAACATACAATGGTAATGGTCCAGCGCGAAAGGTAAAGCTTAGTAAGCAATTAGTGCGATATCAATTTAAAATAGGGCAAAAATTCTCGGATCAATTAAATGAGTTTTGTTCCATAATAGATCACTTAAATGAAATTGAGATTCACATTCCTAATGATCTCTTGAGCATTTTATTGCTGTGCAGTTTGCCAGACGAGATGGAGAGTTTCGTTGTGGCAATAGAGAGTCGTGACGATCTGCCGTCAGTGAGTCAACTTAAGATGAAGATCATGGAGGAGGAATACCGTCGCGGGGATAAAAATGATACTCATGAAAAGGTATTCACAGTCAATCAAAAAGAACAGAAGAGAAGAAATCTTAAAGATGAACAACGAGCTTCGGACATCAACGAAAAGCGAGGCAGAAGAAATGTCAAATGCTATGGTTGTGGTATGAGAGGGCATGTTAAATCTGAATGCCGAAATAAAAGTTCCAGTCAAACGCATGCAATAGTTCTCAGTGCACATTTTCGGAATGAGAATACTAATCAGTGGATTCTTGATAGCGGCGCATCTTCACACATGTGCTCAGAAAGAGAATTTTTTACGTCAATGCACAAGCATGTACAAAACGTTTTTTTGGCTTCAGGTGATAACATTAAAGCAAGTGGAATAGGAGATGTGACTTTGGTCTCAGATTTTTCCAATATTACTTTGACAAATGTCTTATATGTACCCCAACTAAATTCTAATATTTTATCAGTGAGCAAAATGGTAGATAACAGTGCCCTTATGAGGACCCAAGGGTCCTCAACAACCTCTGTCTACCAAGTCCTACTCTCACCTCCACAAGGTGACCACCGGGTGTCTAGTACCTCTGCTGGAGATAGGGTGAAAACCGCTATGGAAGGCTTTGGCGACAGCTAACGAGAGAGGGCGGGAAGAGTGTTTTCCACTGAGGCACTACTCCTTTTTTCCAGGCGGTAGCGGAAGAATTCCCAGGACGGAGTCAACGGTGGCGTCTACAGTTTCAGTTAGGTTGAACTACTCAGTGAACACCTTATACGGGCTACTTCGACATATTTGGAGCTCAGGCCGATAAGATAGATAGATAGATAGATAGATAGATAGATAAATAGATTTATTGATTTATCAAGAAAAATTTTACAAAATCATTGTTTAATTGACTTAAATCTTTTAAGGCATGGCCAGAGGGGCCGTCAGCCAGATGATAGCTTTGCTTAATGTTTTTAATTGAATTTTGTAAATTAATTGATTTTCTTTTTTTTTAATTTAAAAGCTTTCACTTATTATTTTTCTTCTATAGTTTACTGCTATTTTAATAAATTGTGATAGTTGTTGCCAGTTTTTCCCATTCAAAATCGCTAGAAGGTCATCTTCATCTAAAATATTTTGTTGCCATATTTGTCGTCGTATTTCTGCCAGAATTGGACATCTTGCGATGAAATGAACTATATTTTCCCTTTCGTTGGTATTGCACATGGAGCAAATCAGAGCTAAGTCATTGCGGTGCGGTATGAAATTCAGAGATAACAACTCTCCTCTTGCTCGGAACAGGAAGGATATTTGTTCATAGCTAAAATTGTCGTTGAAATAGTTGCGTTCTCCAAGATCGTATTGGAGTTTTGAATATATTTCTCTGTGAAGTGAACTTCTCGCCTTTTCTATATTGTCTTCCCTTGCTTTGTAATGTAGGCTTTCAAGTAGATTACAGAGAAAAGGTTTCCACTCTGTAACATTTTCCAAAGTCAAGCTGAAAGGTATTTCGCAAGTGTCTGCTAAATTTTTCCATTCTTCAAACCATGAACTTTGGGACCTTATAACTGATACTGCAATCCTCCTTGCAATTTTATCGGTGTGGCTGTTCATCAGTTTAATAATACATATAGTTGAAATGCAGTTTAAGTGATGTTAAGTACAGTGGTGATAAACCAGTTTCGATAAGAAGCATATAGTTTGGCGTTGTGTCCGGTAGGCGAAACTGTCGTTTTAAAAAGAATCGGAGTTTTTCCGTGGTCTCCGACGGGCGCCAGCCCCATGATTCTGCAGCATACAACATGATGGACTGAGACGTTGCGGTAAAAACTCGATATTTGGTGCTGAATGAGAGATCCGAATTTCCGTATATATTTTGCCATACTGTACCAACAGCGTTTTTGGAAGCCGATAGCTTTTTTTCTAGGTGCTTTTCTGTATTCAGGTTGCTCGTTACAGTAAAACCCAGGTATTGGTATTCTTTAACGTTTTCAATTAATTCTTCACCATAGTACCATTTTTCATTTGCAGCCAAAGGTCCAGTTCCTCTCCGAAAGACCATCGTTTTGGATTTGCTGAGATTTACAGTAAGGTTCCACTTAAAGCAATAATCCCGTAATTTGTTGATCATAAGCTGCAGAGACTCCTGTGATTCCGATAGCAGAACAAGGTCGTCTGCATACATAAGCATTTTAATAGGGAACCCATCAATTGTTATGCCACATGGCAACTCATTATTCAAATCTTGAATGTAAAGGCAAAATAGTAAGGGGCTAAGATTACATCCTTGTTTCAATCCAACGAACGCAAGAAACCACTCTGACAAATTTTGGCCATCCCATACTGTGTAGCTTGTTTCTTTGTAGATGTTTTCAATCAACCTTCCAAATTTAAGGGATATTCCGTCTCTAAACAGCTTGAAAATGAGGGCTTTTCTGTCGATAGAATCGAAAGCTGCTCTGAAATCGACGAAAAAGGTGTATAATTTTTTGCGCCTACGAAGATAGGTTTCAGCAATGTTTGTCAAGCTAAAGATGTGGTCCACTGTTGAATATCCTTTCCTGAATCCAATTTGTACTTCGCTGAGAAGGTGCGTACTTTCGACCCATTTTGTAAGGCGGCATCTTAAGATTTCCATAAATATTTTAAGCGAAGCGTTAAGAAAAGATATACCCCTATAGTTCGATGGGTCCATCTTATCTCCTTTTTTTATGTAAGGGAAAGATTATTGATTTTCTAAAAGCATCCGGTGCATTTCCTGTGGTGAAGATATCATTATATACTCTTGTAAGATGCATAAGAAAATCTTTTGTTGCATATTTAAAGAATTCGTTTGGGATCCGATCAACTCCGGGAGCTTTATTTTCTTTAACATTTGCTACAATTACTTCAACCTCTGAAATTGTGATTTCGCTATCTAGTGTTAGATTTTCGAAATTAGGTCTGGCATAGTGCATTGGTTGAGAGAAAAGTTCTGCGTTCAACTGATTTTGAAAATGATTTTTAAGTGCTGATGCAGATAGAGGTGCTTTTGATGCAAACGTTTTTCCTTTTAGGATTCTTATTGCTCCCCAAAAATCAGAAGAGTTTTTGCAGACAGCTATACTTTCTGCTTGTTTCTTCAAATAGTTTACCTTTTTAGACTTGCAAATAGCTTTGAAGGCTCTGTTAGCAATAACGTAGTCAACTTTTAAAGAAATGGCAATGAAGTTTTGGTACAAGTTTAAGAATGCAAAAGATTTTTTCCTAGCAGACTCACAGTCCTTATCATACCACGGTGATTTAGCTTTGCAGGGAACTGGATTAGCTTGATGTGTAATGGCTGTGGATGTTATGATGTTCTCTAAAACTTCTATCGTCACTAAGTTCTCATTTATTCCTTGTACTGTCATATTTCGGTTTAAACTCATTTGATACGCTTCTACTCGATTTTTGTTCCATTTCAGTTTTGGAAGAAGGCAGTTTTGTGTTTCTAGTTCGTTTTCTGATTCTGAAGTGGTCAAAATGGTGACTAATGGCATATGGTCGGAGTATATCTGACTGTCCACCTCGAAATCATATAGATAACCAGAAATGTCATTGGACATGAAGAGATAGTCTATAACAGATTGGCCTGGGTTGCGGATGAAAGTGAGTTTACCTTCCTCATCACTTTTTTGTGTACCGTTCATAATGGACAGATCGAAAGCATTTCCCATATCCAAGATCATTTTTCCCCTAGCGTTTATCTTTTTGTCCCTGGATTTTCTTGCGAACGCAGGTTTTCCATATGATACGCACTGTTCTTGTCCGGTACGCGCATTGAAATCGCCAACGAGAATACTATATTTGTCTCCCAATTTTTGCATAGCCTCGAGTAAATTTGCAAAATCGGATTGCCAATGCGAACAGTTAATATAAACAGGCAATACATTTATCACTTTGTCATCTATCTTAATTTCTAAATATTTTAGCTCCTCCATTTCCTTGAAACTGTGCTGTATTTTTGAAATCGTCCTTTTGTAACCATATAGTGCTCCATCCGATGCTCTACCTCTCGTCGCTCCATTTCTTTTTACAGCTTCTACCCAACATAGCTCATAATCCGTGAAGAAGTCTTCGAAGTATTTTTGGTTTTTTTGCATGACATGCGTTTCAAAAAGGAAAAATATTTTAAAAGTATTGACATAGTTGAAAAAATCACAATATATTTTTTTGTTTGATAATCCATTGATATTATAGCTTAAAATTTTAATTTTCTTATAACTAATTATATTTTCGATTTTCTGGCTGACTGGTAAATCCTAGTGCGAACTTGCCCTTACAAGATCTGCATTTCGATGCGCTGCATTATGGTGGATTTACATTGATCTGCATGCCATCATCTGCAAAAATAGAGGATGCAAGATACAAAACTCATACTAGTGTAATAGAGAGGTAAGACCAAAATGCAGACGTCTGCACGGATGAAGATTATAGGAAGTTCAACTCATGCAGAAGAAAATAATGGTGAAGACGAACATGTTCATCTTTTTTATAGCGTTTTCATCTGCACCATAATTTTTTCATCTGCACCATAATTTTTTGTTGTTGGCTGTTGTTGTTGGTTGTCACCGAGCTTTAAAAATTATAGCAAGTAAAAATGGGTAGGTATATGTGTACTCTTTCACTCTTTCTTGTTATGTCGTATAGCTCCCCCGCTTTACTTTTCTGCGAATTTGCAGATGCAGACGTCGAAGATTACATGTGAATCCACCATTACCGATACCAATATCGTTTACCATTTGAGATGTAGATGGCGGTAGAGAATTGATTGATGACATATTCGTGACGTTTACAGGTGACAGGTTATTGTTTTGATTTGTAAAGTTTTCTCGCCGCAAATTAATTTTATATTTAGAAAAAAGTATACTAAATCCATCCGACCTTCCATACATTAATCCACTTTCTTCATTCCAGTAGAAATAATGATCATCAATGCGCAATTTATCATCCAACAGGCTAATTTTGAGATGCGGGTTTTGATGTTTTACTTCTCGCTTTAGCTTTAGCAAAATTGTTCTTTTTCGGCGCATACCCACTGGATAGTCCTTGTGCATGGAAATGCCAGTATTTGCAAGTTTTTTTCCTTGGCTTAGTATATCTCGTGCTAATTTCCCATTTGCTACCTTGACACGGTACGAACGCCGATTTGAGGCCTTGGTGTTAAGTTCCTGGAAGTGGTCGAAAGCTACCGGAGTTGGGCCATTTATCATGCTGTTACAGGTGTTTTGCAGGCGCTCCTTTGGGTTGTCATTATTTGTGATCGGAAGATAGAATATGATGTTCCGCTCTCGCATTTGCAGATCAGAAACTTCAAAACGCCTCTCGAGCTGATCGCATCTCGTTTCTAAAGTCTTAACTTGTGCCTGTAGATTTGCATTGCTTACTCGCAGATGTTTTAGTTCTGAGATTACGGGTTCGAGATCTTGTTTTGTTGCCAGGTTTTGAAAGCGGTCATCCAGAATTTTAGTAAAATCCTCTAGTGACAAATTTCCTATGGAGCTCATGTTTGTTTTGTTTTTCTTTGTGGAACTTTGATTATTGTCGTATTCTGGTGATATTTCGGATAAATTTCTTTTATTCGTAGGCGGTGTTTCGAGGTTAGGATTCATGCGTATGCGATATTTAAAGATATCTCTTACTTATGACTAGCACTTACGTAGTTTTGATAGTAAGACTTTAAAGGCTGGTTTCTTGTTCTTTTGTGATGATTTCCAAATTTTTTGGTAATTTATTTACTATGTAAACTTAAGATTTTCGCACAGCACTAAAAAAAATCAACTTGTTTGACAGATCGTCGACTATCATCCCCCCATAAGGAGCGGTTATCCGGCTCTTCGCCCTTGGAGTTTAATCAAGGACCTGGCCCTCCAGGTTGGGGGTCGTGCTTTGGGGTGACTTCCCAATCACATAAAGAAAAGCTAGTTGCGAAGCATCAACAAGCCTCGGATACGACCGGATTTACTGATGACGAACCATGCAAACGAAATAAGGACAACGAGATTCGGATCTGCACGTGGAATGTTAGGTCCCTTAACAGACCACGCGCAGCCGATCAACTAGCGGAGGCCCTAGACCGTTATAAAGCGGATATAACCGCCATCCAGGAAATGCGATGGGATGGGCCGGGCAAAAGGAAGATGAAAAACTGTGATATCTACTATGGCTACTGCTACAAAGAACAACAACAGCGCCTGTTTGGATGTGGCTTTGTCGTTGGAGGCAGGCTTAGGCCGCATGTCCTAAGCTTCAGAGCTGTCAACGAGCGCCTCACGACAATCCGGATAAAGGCTAAATTCGGCAACATAAGCCTAATATGCGCTCACGCCCCCACAGAAGAGAAAGATGACGACACCAAAGACAAGTTCTACGAGCTCCTTGACAAGACATACGAGCAATGCCCTAGCTTCGACGTAAAAATAGTCTTAGGAGATTTTAACGCCAAACTAGAAAGAGAGGACATCTTTGGTGGAACAGTCGGAAAACACAGCCTGCACGAAAAAACTTCCGATAACGGATTCAGTCTTATCGATTTTGCAGCGGGACGAAATATAGTAGTAGCAAGCACACGATTCCCACATCTCAACATCCACAAGGGAACCTGGAGGTCTCCAGACCAATCAACTGTCAACCAGATTGATCATATTGCGATCGACGCAAGACACTCTTCAAACATTATTGATGTCCGAACCTTCCGAGGGGCCAACATCGACTCGGACCACTACCTCGTTGTAGCCAAGGTAGTACAGCGGATATCTCAACCAAAGCCAAAAACAGGAAGTGCTAGAAGAAAGTATAACGTCGGACGGCTACTATCGCAAGAGATCGCTAGATCCTTTTCCGACCGAGTGTCAAGTAACCTCAGGAGAAGTCCCCTACAGCCAGCATCGAGTATTGAGAACCAGTGGCAGAATTGCCAGAAAGCCATTAGGGATGCTGCCTCTGATGTGCTAGGTTTCACACGGCCACCAAAACGAAACCCCTGGTTTGATGAAGAATGCAGGCAGGTGCATGCAGCCAAGCAAGAAGCATAAAAAGCAGCGCTGCACAGGAGGACGAGATCAGCTCGGGAGCTCTGCGAGCAGAAGAGGAGAGAAGAACACAAGCTTTTCAGAAAGAAAAAGAGAGAGCATGAAAAGCGATCTTTCGAGGATATTGAGAGACTAAAAAACAGGAATGAGGTTCGGAAGTTTTACCAAGAGGTAAAACGAAAGCACGAACTGAGGCCTGTAAAGGGTAATATCGTAGTAGAGTCACAGTCAATGCTGAGGATATGGAAGGACCACTTCTGCAGACTGTACAACGGCGATGACGAATCAAATTCCGCTGTCAGGCAGAATGAACCATTCAATGAAGACGACGCAAGCCATGATTTCCGTCTACCCGACCTTGAAGAAGTGAAGATAGCAATATCTTAGCTTAAGAACAACAAAGCCGCGGGAGCTGACGGCATCACTGCCGAACTCTTCAAAGCAGCCGGCGATGACTTGGTTAGGAGCATGCACCAACTCATCTGCAGAATATGGTCGGAAGAAAGCATGCCCGACGAATGAAACCTCAGTATTGTTTGCCCGATCCTGAAGAAAGGAGACCCTCTAAACTGCACCAACTACAGAGGCATCAGCCTCCTAAACATCGCCTATAAGATCTTTTCTACAGTACTATGTGAACGTCTTAACTCCTTTGTCAACAATCTGATAGGTCCATATCAGTGTGGCTTTAGACCAGGAAAGTCCACCATCGATCAAATTTTCACATTACGGCAGATCCTGGAAAAAACTCAAGAACTTCAAATCGACACCTACCATCTTTTTATCGATTTCAAGGCCGCGTATGACAGCATATATAGAGAAGAACTGTACAAAGCCATGTCCAGTTTTGGCATCCCTACAAAACTCATTCGCCTGAGCAGGATGACAATGGAGAACCCGCGTATGACAGCATCTATAGAGAAGAACTGTACAAAGCCATGTCCAGTTTTGGCATCCCTACAAAACTCATTCGCCTGAGCAGGATGACAATTTAGAACTCGCGCTGCTCCATCAAAGTCGGTAACGACCTCACCGACGCCTTCGATGTCAAAAAAGGCTTTAGACAAGGTGATGCACTGTCATGCGATTTCTTCAACATCATATTGCAACGAATAGTGCAGAACTCCCACGTCAACACTAGAGGCACTATCTTCCAGAAGTCTGTGCAACTACTCGCGTACGCTGATGACATTGATATCATTGGGAGAACACAGCGTGATGTCAACAGTGCTTTTGCGAGTATACAGACAGAGGCTGAAAAAATGGGTTTAGCGGTCAATGAGGGCAAAACAAAGTATATGCTGTCATCTAGAAAGGACACTCAACACCGACGTCTTGGACAAAACGTCACGATAGACGCATATAATTTCGAGGTAGTTAGGGACTTTGTATACCTTGGCTCCGCTATCAACACGGACAACGACATCAGCGCCAAGATCAGACGAAGAATAACTCTTGCTAATTGCTGTTTCTTCGGGCTAAGAAAGCAATTGAGTAGTAAAGCCCTCTCCCGAAAAACTAAGGTGACGCTCTATAAGACCCTCATCATCCCTGTCCTGCTATATGGTGCAGAAACATGGACCTTGTCAAAAACGGATGAGAGCGCACTTGGCCGTTTCGAGAGAAAGATTCTACGTAAGATCTATGGTCCTGTCTGCATTAACGGTGAATGGAGGAGAAGATTTAACGACGAACTGTACGGGCTGTACAGCGACACTGACTTAGCTAAAAGAGTGAAGGTCCAAAGACTCAGATGGCTCGGTCACGTGGAGAGGATGGACACCAATACTCCGGCCCTTCGAATCCACCCCAGAGGGAAGACGCAGTAGAGGAAGACCAAGGCTCAGGTGGCGCGCGCAAGTTGAACACGACCTCAACCAACTCGGCGTGCGAAACTGGAGACAGCTAGCTAGGGACCGAGCTGGCTGGAGAGGTTTGTTGGTTGAGGCCCAAGTCCAACCTGGACTGTAGCGCCACCTTAAGTAAGTAAGTAAGAGCAAAATAATACAAAATGGAAATGGTGTTCAGTTCATCGATGATGAAGCCTGTGTCAACACTAAAAGTAATAGTACTATTTTTAACGCTTATTTGCAGGACGGCATATACATTGCTAAGGTTAGAGCTGGTAAACAAACGGTTTTAACTGCATCTCAAGACGCTGTTTCAATAACCTGGCATAAGCGGTTCGGCCACCTCAATATCAGTGACTTGTATACTTTATCCAAACGAGAAATGGTTCGGGGTATGAACTTTTGCAAGACAAATGATTTTGCATGTGTCACATGTGGATTATGTAAAATATGTACTAAGCCATTCAATAACTAAAGTGGATCAGTCTATTTCATCACCTTCATAGATGATTTCACAAGATTCACCACTATGTTTTTCCTGAAGCAAAAGTCCGATGTTCTTAAGGTATTTAAGGAGTTTGTGCTTAACTCCGAGAACCAAACAGGAAAAAGGGTTAAATGTCTACGCAGTGACAATGGTCGGGAGTACACTAGTACCGAGTTTGACAATTTTTTGAAAGCGAAAGGAATAATCCATCAAAAATCTGCATCCTATACACCACAGCAAAATGGTGTTGCTGAAAGGATGAACAGAACTCTCGTTGAGATGTCACGATCTATGCTAGAGGAGTCTAAAATGCCACAATACTCATGGTCAGAGGCCATAAATACAACGACCTATATTAGAAATCATTCACCTACTAAAGTGTTGAAGGAGAAAATTCCATATGAATGTTGGTTTCATATAAAACCATCTGTACATCATATGAGGACGTTTGGATGTGATGTCATTGCCTTAGATAAAAAAACCCGGTAAGTCCAAATTACAACCCAAAGGTAGAATATTGTCGTTTGTAGGTTATGCAAATCACACGAAGGGATACAGGCTCTACGATAAGCAACAAAAATCAATAATAATATCTAGAGATGTTATATTTTTTGAAAATAAATTTTCTGGAATCGACCAGGATAATAAAGCTGATACCAAAAGCCAAACACAGATTTCTTTTGTACCCTTCTTGAAAATATAGATTCGAACATGATTCCAGAAAATCATACTGCCGTTGTCGATGATATCGCTGATATTGCTAAAACTACTGATGCTCCTTTGGGTACTGCCGAGGTTGGTGTCGAGAACGATTATGTCGAAGACGTTGTTGAAGAAGAATCCAATAATGAAGAAAACCCGAAGACCTATAATTCTGCTAACTGGCAAGCCCGGTAGACCGAAAAAAGTCCCAGGCTCGTCAAGCTCTCGAGAAGTTGTGAACAAGCTTACTTCAGTTTTCCGTGATCCCGTTACTGTCCGAGAAGCTCTACATGGTGACCATGCTGTGAAATGGGAAGAAGCTATGCGAAACGAATATAATTCGTTGATCGCAAACAAAACATGGGATCTCGTCTGTATGCCTAGCAACAAAAATATTATCGGATGCAAATGGGTATTTGCAACAAAGCGAAATCCAGATGGAGATGTTGAAAAATATAAAGCCCGCTTGGTAGCTCAAGGTTGTTTCCAGAAACGCAATGAAGATTTTTTTGAAACGTACGCACCTGTTGTTCGACATCCGACAATTCGATTAATTTTGGCCTTAGCTATGCAGAATAAACTTCTAATTAACCACATTGATATTGCTGCTGCATACCTCAATGGAGAATTAGAAGAGGAGGTGTTTATGCGACAGCCAGAATCTTTTGTAGACGACGATCATCCAGAGAAAGTGTGCAAGTTAAAAAAGTCGTTGTACGGACTAAAGCAAGCCGGCAGAGACTGGAATACAAAAATTAACGAAGTGCTATTAGATGTTGGATTTTTTAGATGCAAGACAGATACTTGTGTCTATGTTCTCCGAAACAAAAATGAATTGAATATAATCGGATTATATGTCGATGACATTATAATAGCTTGCTCATCAGAAGGTACAATGAATGGCATTATTGAAAAAATGAATACCCACGTTGAAGCCGTTAATCGTGGACCTATCGCGTTTTATCTCGGATTGGAAATAGAAAGAGAAGGTCTAAGAGGAAGCATAACCATTCATCAGAGACGATATGTCAATGATTTACTCACTCACTGGGGAATGGAGAACTGCAAACCTGCATCTACACCACTTGCCTGTGCAACTGTGCTGGAAAAATGCACCAAGGCAGACTGTAACGTGACAATAACTAAGGAGTATCAATCACTAATGGGTGCACTTAACTACTTGGCAAATATTTCCAGACCTGATATAACACATGTCGTTTCGAAACTGTCACAATTTAGTTCCCATCCACACCATGAACATTTTTTGGCAGCTAAACACATACTCCGCTATTTAAGAAACTATTCAGAGGTTTGTTTAACTTATAATAATAATGTTTTGGTTTTGCAGTCGCCCGTAGCTTAGTTGGTAAGTGCGTTGACTGCTAAGCCGAACGTCGCGACGTTGGTTCGAGTCCCACTCAGGCCAAGTTTTTATTTCATCTTTCGCGGGTACTGCCTCTTGCGAAACCTGACAAATTTTCCAAGAGTATCAATCTGTCATGAAAAAAGTGCTTCTCAACTTTGCCGTTCGGAATCGGCGTTAAATTGTAGGTCCCCTCAATTCTTCACACGCACTCAGAGAATTGTTGATGAGAGTAAGTCGCTTAGGCCTTGGCTCTTCAAGAGCTGTCGCGCCACTCTATTTATTTATTATTTTAATGTTTTGGTTTGTTATACAGATGTTTACTGG